>JABJVR010005344.1:0-13649 GCA_025773905.1 Chitala chitala | reverse complement strand
CGGTATTAGCAAGGTGTACCTAATAAAATGGTATATATATATATATATATATATATATATATATTCAGAATCCCAGCTATAAATGTTAAAGAGATCTGCTTAAATCAGATTTTGTAATTCAGAAAGCCACGGCTATTCAAAAAATGACAATTCAAAAATGCTAATCTGAACGGAATGTAGGAGCTCCTAAATTTGTCTAGTTTTGAATTGCTTCTGTCAGCTTTTCATGTGAGGTTCTATGCTGACAGCAAAAACACAAAGCATTTGTTTACTAAAAGGAACAAATCCCTTTGTTTCAGACACTTTGCTTTTTGCTCCTCATATGAAATATCAAAAACAGCATACAGAAAAATCTAAGTGACATATTTAGTCATGAATATTCAAAAGACTTAATAACCTTGACCAATTGTTTCGGTATGATAAGTGTTTATTAATGTCCTTTGTGTTGCCGTTTATGAATCACGTTGAGAGAACATTAATTGTTCCATCAGCCCTGCACACACACTGGCCCCAGTGATAAAACTGTTCACAAATACACGCATGGAGAAACTTCAGCTTGCTGAAAACTCACTATAAAAGCAGTGATTCTGAGGTAGCACAAAAATATTTACTTTCCAGTACAGAGTCCTGACATTTATTTCTGTATTAAATTATTGCATTGTCATATGCCCGCATGGCAGTATAACTGCATATGGAATGTCCTAGTTCCTTTCTGTAAAATACAATTGAAACATTTTTTTCTTTTTTGCTGTTTCGAAAGCGAAAAGGTCACACTGCATCTGGAATTGTACGCAGTAATGTGAGTTAGTCATAACGAACACCACTTTAACACAAATGGAGGCTTATACATTTACCTGGTATCAGTGCATCCAACACTGAAAACTGACAATCAGCTTTGTGTTCACATCACCTTGTGTTGCTGCTTTCACTAAATAAGGATGTGAGGACAGTTTACATGCTCGGGTGAAGAAAGAGGCAAAACTGTCCTGTGATCACCAGTTGTTGATGAGGGGAGTGCAGCACATGGGGAACAGGCCAGAGAGACCTCGGAAAGCCACAGTAGCAGCTAGGTTTAGCTGGGCACAACCGACTGAGGCTTCTATCTATGATGAGTTCAACTACTACATCTGAGTGGACCTCTCCTGTCCCCAGAGGACATTGAGCTTGGACTATGGCCAAGACCTCAGCATCTGTGAAAAGCTGAGTTTTGGGTCACTTGGGGCATCTTGTCCCAGAAACCCTAACACATGATGGTGAACACCAGGGCCAGGGTATGCTCAGATTTGGATATAGGTATGTACGACATGGGCAGGCCTGGGCAGCATCTTGGCACGGAGCACCCACACAGAAAAATAAATCAGAGTGGCAGTGACATTTGAGTGACTGGGTTTCTGTCACTGATTTGCACGTCAATTATATCATGTCACCATGCGGGTCGAATAACCTTGTCAGAGTGGGCGCCCTGATCCACGTTTGTGAGCAGAGCAGATTACTGCCTGGGAAGGTCTCCCACTCAGATGTAGGAGATGGGCAGGGGCAGCTAGGTGGACATCATCTCAGGTCTCCTCACCGGAGGCCTGACTGGGGCAGGGGAATAGGGGAAGCCATCAAAATGTACACCTCTGACTTTGTACAGCAGTGCAGTTAGTAAAAATCAGTCACACCACAAAATGCTGCCCAGTAAAACACAGTTCACTCGACATACTGTGAATATATACTGTATGTTTTTACAGACATCTGAACAACTTAAAGATCCAGACGGCCTGCGTTGTTTCAAAAATCTATTTATTGTTATTTGTGTGTTTTAAAATGTTTTTGTCTGTATTTTAACTATTGTTGTATTTTGACTGTTATTGTAAATAAATAAAATTTGTGTTTAAAAATTTCACTGGGATAATTAGAGATGAATACCCAGTAGTTAAAAAAACAGTGTCACAGACATATTGTTACATTCTTTTCTGGTTTGTGTGAAATCATTAAAAATAATAGTAAACCAGTCTGCACACCACCAAGCTCAACTGGTTTACCCGTACTCAAATCCCCAAGCTTCCCAGGTGATGTGCAGCTGTATTGTCCCTGTGTGAGTACTGCATTATTCATGTAATGAAACAGGCACATTTATTAACCTATGTTACTGTGTTGCTAACTTACATAAAATCGGATATAAATTCACAGTTTCACACGTGTGTGTGTAGCTTGCAGCAAAATGATTACAGCCTAACCAGAACATTATTTGTTTGTCTGTTTGACTGTACTGACAGGGTCACTCAGGGCAGCTTATAATGCTGCTACACTATGGTGGTATTTTATATCGTTTTCTAAAACGTTTTTTAGCAGCAGGGCAACAGTGTAAGAATTCAGTTCTCCATTAAATTTTTATTTTTAATCACTTTGATTCTATTTGTTGCTCTTTTTTGATGTTTTTGAGTCTTATTTTTATACATATGTTTACATTTATATAGTATAAATGTTATAATTATTAATTTGTGCTGTTTGAATAAAAAGTTACAGCGAAGTTAGAGCGAAATGAAGCTTGTTTATTTTCTTTGGTAGGACACTGAAGGGGAAGTCACCCAGGGTGCCACACACACCGCAACCACCCCTGAACCATATACTGTCAAAACGGCAGCTGCTAGGGAAATGTTCTTGGTGGGATCTTCAGTCTCAGCGGTGAAGGTGGTTTCTGAAGTAAAAGTTTTTTTTTTAGAGTTGCCATGGCAAAAGGCCATTTATGACATAGGGCAGTAACACAAAAAAGGGATTGTGCTCAAAACCAGTTTAACTACATTATAAACACTGAACTCTAACAGAAACAGCACTTACCTTCCCAGAAGTCCTTCTGAGATCCCTCCCTACAATCCCCAAACAAAATAAGGTGACTGTTGCTATAGAGCAGTGATTAAAGGCTATAGGTATGTGCGACATGGGCAGAGACTTAGACTTTTGATATTCTTACACCTTGGCCCACATTGAATTATGTTGTGTTTTGTAGCTGTCAATGTGTTTTAATATTTACACATTTACAAAAATGTATATGACGCATTGTAAATAATGAAATAAACCTCCGGTCCAGGTTGAGTCCTAAAAAAAGACACATAGAAAGGTATTCTGCCATAAACTTCAAAGGAAAAAAATAACCTTCCTATAAAGCAGATAAACATCTCCTTAATCCTGAGTGCTGAATGACCCAGACAGTGGTCAGTATTAATGACCCAGAGCAGATGATGTGACACCTGGCCAGAGGGTAACAGATGGCATGGCAGTGGGACAGACAATGTAGTCAGAGAGGCCCCGAGCCCCTCAAAGGATGACACCTCAGCTGAAGTTACCAGGATTCGTGATTAAATTACATTTGTGCCACAGTGTGAGCTTGCGTAATACATTGGGAAAACAGCATGAATTTGTATGGGCATGACATGTTTTAGATCAAACAAACCAGATTATACCATGAAAAAGGATTTGGTGGGGTGATTCAATCCATCTATGTTTTTGCCAGGTTCTCATCGTTTAAGAAATATGATGTCTTGCTGTTTTATTAATCATCCTAAACTGGTGAAAAGCTGAGCCAGAGGTGGAGCATGCAGGATCCCACCCAGAGACGTAAAACTGAATAGCAGAGTGAACCCACTTAGTGTGAGGGTTAAGCTGCCACCCACTTCCAATCAAGAGTACAGAGGATGAATCAAATTATTTACAATCAATACCAATTTCTTGTACTTGCATCACACATTAATCTCCACACAGAGTTACTCACATGCATGTAGCCAAGATAAGTAATATATAAATCCCCAACCAATATCATTTCATTTTACACGTAATGCTGTGAGTTTTGTGATCATTAGAAGTTTATTGCAGTCTTCAGTGTTTTATATAAAAAGAGCATGTGTTTTGACCATGCTCTTCCCCATCCATTTTACAACCAGAATCCCACATGATTTGCATTCTACCTGTCTGTTTGATTGCTTGTCTTCTGCCACTAAAAGCCAGCCTTAATGCTTTTAAGTGATGAACTTAGCATATTGGATTTCCCTTTCTGTGGGCAAATAAACTTGAGGTCCAAGTAAACAGCTAATGCTTTGTCGATGTCCTGAAACCTAACGGGTAATTTAAAGGCACCTCTGAGAGAACTTTATCTAACCTGAACAGTAACATTTCACTGGTGGCCCTGGGCGACGTATCGCATTAAGAGGCCCTGCCAGTTAAAAGTGTCAACACAACTGTCTATATATTACCCTCTGGGGAGCCCCAGCCCAACTAACAGGATTTCAAGTGGGACTTTAAGTGCCTATACACATCAACATCTTAAACTGTTCTGTTTGAGAGGTGAACCTAAGTCAGATATTATTATTTGTGATACTACTTTATTTTTTCTAAAGCAAATTTTAAGGGTGACACTTTTATAAAGCTGGATATTTTAGAGGAGCTATAAAAGCCTCCCTTCTGATGGCAAAAAAACATCTACAAAATAAGCTGAGAGGACTGAAAGCAAAAAATAAAAACCTCTTCACAAAAATAACAATAACAACCTGTAACTTTAGGCTTTGTAATTGGGATCATAGCAACAATATATTTAGTCTAGATTAGTTACTGGAAATCTTAAAAATCTGTGCTCTGTTTGTAAGCAGTTAATGAACATAAAAAGTTTAAACCATTATTCCACCGGTGATAAGAATAGATTTTAGTCAGAGACAGCCAAGTAACTTATAGAATAAAAACTTTAAAAGAAATTAATATAATGATAGAAAAGAAAAGACCAATTGTTCCACAAAACATTTAGATATTTTTCATACTTCTGGACTTAATGCAGAAGTCAAATGGGCAGTGTGACCCACACTGTAAACACAGTATGCTGTGAGTGTTCAATTCAGGGCTTATCGTCATTTACATTATCCACCAGCAATGGAAGCTGTGGGAAAGTATCATATCTCATTTTGATGAATTCAGTGTTCATTTGCTGCTAGAATGAAGATACTTGCTGACCCTGAGAGCTGATCAATATAACTCTTGCAATGGACATGTGCAATCACTTGCATTGCTTTATCTTCATTGCCGCAGCCACTTTTTTCTGCTTCCACTGCTACAACAGAAAGATTTTTCTTGACGTGCCTCAGGGCTCCATTCTTGGTCCGTTTCATTGCTCATCTGTCCCCATTATTGCCACCTTGAACTTCTTTCCCCTGCTTAGCAAGGTACTCTCATCTGTCATTAACCTGAGATACCATTGACCTGTCTTAGGCTGGTCTTGTATTGATTTTTACATAATAAGTAGACAGACCTTGTTTAGTTAAGCATGAAGGCAGGCAGTATATGACAAGATAGAATACAGTTCATAAACACCCTCTACACTAAGCAGTACAACTGGACAGGAAGGAGTTAACCTATTTTCCAGCAACCATGAAATGATGATTCAAAGAAGAGCTAATTTTTTTACAGAATGCTAATCAAGGGTTCGGTGCAATACTCAAGCCTCTTAGCCTCATTCAGTCAGTGCAGAGATGTTTTTGGAGATAAAGCCACCCTATTGTGAGTTCCACTTTATTCCAGCTTAGCATCTGTGGTATCTTTGTACCCCTGTATTATATGCTTGAACCTCTAATGTAACCTTACAGATCTCATATTAAATGCCTGCTGAATTTGTTCAACTATGATAAAAATGATGACCAGGTTTAATTCTCATAGCCATAATTACCTACTAATAAAAGCTGAGAAAAAAGGCCAAGCTATGAAATTTTGCCTGTAAATATTTTTCCAAACTTTATGAGGGAGAAACAATAAAAGCATAAAAGCATATTAAGTAAAACACACACACATGCGCGCGCACACACACACACACACACACACATTTCAGAGACAGTCACTAAATCATTTTCAGGATGAACGTAACAGCACTCTCAAGTCTGTGAAGGAAATCTTTGTTTTATTGGCGTGTTTGTTTAACAAGGTGTAAAGCATTACAGTAAAAAAGAACATGATGAAACTTTTATACTTTCAATTACAAAACTGAAATTGACCTACATTAATAAATAATTTGCTGGGCCTACCCACACTGGAAATAATGATCATGCTCGATTTTGATCGCCTTTGATTTATGTTACTAACACGGTCAAATTACTGTTGTTGTTGTTTTTTTTTTTTGAAAAACCTTTATCCCCTCAGGTGGTGAGATATTAATTTATTCAGGCTCAAAATAATTATTCTAGCCATCTGCCAGTAGGCCTAAGTGTTTAACAGATGGCTATTTTAAATTCCTCTTTCCTTATGTTTTCCGCCATAAAAAAAGATCTCATTGTAGTACGATTTAAAACCATGATGCTCTCACTCACAAAGTACATTGTCATTAACCAAATGCATCCAAATTAAAATCACCATAGATGTGACTGTCTCTGTGGATAGCAATGATGGTAAGATGTGCAGATGTGCACTTGGTGACATAGATTAATCAGACAAGATAATGACATTTCAGAAATTACTATGTCAATCATTCTAATCAAAGCAATCTAGCAGAGAATAACCAGAACCACTGGAAAGCCTCTTCAAGTGCAATCAAATGGTATTTAGGGCACGTGATATGAAAATACAAAAAAAGCATGCAGTAGAATGAAAAAGTTATATAGAAAGTTAATATTTGATATTCTTCAGTAGTTTTTTTTCTGTGACTGTAATGAATAGAATAGTTCATGTCAATTTTGGGCTTTCTTTATTACTGATGTCCAAGAATATCAACATAGACCTCATGGATTCTATAAAAATACAGAGCAACATATTGAGGGAGAATATTGAAATGAATAGAACAAGAACTGTGAGTAAGAAGATGCAGCATCTTAGCTGCCCAACCCTCATCCATACTGGGCAACAAAGCAAATGCCAGTCGGATAGCTTGAAAACAAAAGGTTTCTAACATTACAAGCACAGGGAGCATGAAAGAAGTGTAACTGTCTCAAAATGTTGTGATGTATTCTTATGGCTGAATAATGTTCTAATGTCCTCATTCAATAGAGGCATCTTTACCTCATAAAGGAGAATCAGCATGTGAAGGCTATGGTGTGTGTTACATACAGAACACACACAATATTTTACGGTAAGGACCAGTAAATGTCTTAGTAATGTACACTGATCACTGACAGGTGAAAAGAATAATATTGATTATCTCATTAGAATGGCACCTGGAAGTGGGTGGGTTATATTAGTTAACAAGTGAACATTTTGTCCCTGAAGTTGATGTGTTGGAAGAGAAAAAATGAGCAAGTGTAAGGATTTGAGTGACTGTGACAGGGGCCAAATTGTCATGGTTCTGATAGAAAGGTGTCAGAACACAATGCATTGCAGTTAGTTGCATTTGGGGCTGTGGCTACTGCCAAAAGTGCCTACAATGGGCATTTGAGCATCAGAACTGGACCACGGGCCAGTGAAAGAAGGTGGCCTGGTCTGATGGATCACGTTTTCTTTTACATCATGTGGGTGGCCACGTGCGTGTGCGTGTATCACTTACCTAAATATTGATGGGGACTAAGTACACCCCTTCATGGGAAAAGTACTGCCTGATGGTAGTGGCTTCTTTCAGCAGGACAATATGTCCTGCCAAATTGCAAAAAGGGTTCAGGAATGGGTTGAAGTACACAACAACAAGTTCAATTCAATTCAATTCAATTTATTTTTATATAGTGCCTTTCGCAACAGCATGCCTCAAAGCGCTAAGTTCAAGGTGTTGACTTGGCCTCAATAAAACAACTGTGGGATGTGCTGGAAAAACATGTCCAATCCATGGAGGCCCCACATCCCAATGTACAGGAATTATAGGATCTGCTACTGATGGCTTAGTACCAGATACCACAGCATACCTTCAGGGGTCTAACGGAGTCAATGCCTTGATGGGTCAGGGCTGTGTTGGCAGCAAGGGGGGGACCTTCTTAACATTGGGTGGGTGCTCATAATGTCATGTCTGATTGGTGTGGGTCTCCAAAGTTAATACATCCCTGATGCATTTACATATATAGTGTTCATCATATCCACAGAGTCCTCACAAAATACACACCCATATGAATATTTATCTCTCTAAAAAGGAGGGGGATCATTTCTCTTGCTTTTATTGCTCATGTTTAATTGCCTAATTAAACAGGTGACCTGTCATCAATTAAGACATCTTATCATGGAACAGATTGTAAAAGCTTAATTGACAATGTCAGTCAACCTATCACGCTCTCATCAAGGTTTCAGACAAGTTTTCGGTGGCAAATCAATCAATTACCCAAGCAGTCTCATGTAATGATTGCACATATTTATTTATAACACAATCTCTACTTGTGAGCACAGTAATTTGTTTCACATGTTCTATAAGACGACTGCTTTGTCTAATTTAAAAAGACACAAATTGGTTCACAGCCTCCAAACACTCCATCCAGACCTAACATAAATGCAGAAAAAATCTGATCAATTACAGTATCATGATGTTTGTTACTATTCAGTCACAAAATTCTACTGAAATTTGTCCCTAAGGCCATATTGGCATTTTTTTATTAAACTTTCACATCTAACTGTAGAGTTTACTATTGCATGATATTGTAAGTTTCAATACAGACATGGTCACAGCATACTAGTTATGAACTAAAAAAAGATGAAATAGCACATCAGTAGATTTACCCATGATGAACATGCAGCCCAATCTTTTTTGTGTAGGTGAAACTGTGCGTCTTCCACAGCTTGATGTTATGTGAGGAATGATTGTTAGAATCAAAGAGCATGTGTAGATAAGGAGAATAAATACGATGTAGCTCAGATGTTTAGCTGGATGCAACATGACTAGTTGCTGTGGGGATTCATCTCACGACCTTCAGTGGTCTGTGAATATGTGTGTTTCTCTATGCAATTACACAAATTAACAGCATTAATATCTAAGAACAATTAATATTTTAAACTGGTTGAGATGTATGTACATTAAGTTGTCATTGTTAATCTCTACAACATAATTTGGTTGTTAGCAAACATATCAGAAAATGTAAATGTTATATGTATGCTACATAAAAATGTTTTCAATTTGCACTTTATCGAGTTTTTAGTACATTTTCGAGTGCGGTTAATATTTCAAAAGTGAAACTAGACCTGCTTCAAATACCTAGGACCACTGAGCATTCATTAATTGCTATTCATCTTTTATAAACACAGCTGCAAGGTTTTCAATCATGTTACTGAATAAATAAATGAAAATGTTTTACAGGGTCTATTGAACTTTTCTGTGCTTGAAGTGCAAGTGGATTCACACTTTTTTATTTTTGAGCTTGCCCAAAGTCCCCGGGAATGTCAACAACCTTATTCACTTGCGTGTCGACATTAATGCTGTACATTAACGGTGCTTTTCATTCGGATCACAAACAAAGGGCCCTGAACAAAACCAGGCACCAACGCACTGTTTCAAGGAGTTTCAAAAAAAACTTTGAATTTGTATTTTATAAACGCATGTGTGTGTTCAAAATGCAGTGTGTATCACTAATGCAGCAGCTTCAGGATTACTCTATTGAGCTGGTCTGAGGGAAAGACGAGCAGATCAGGGCAGCACCTGCTCGTCCGTGAGCTCTGCTCTGGACTGTGGTAGTGCACCGAAGCTGAGGATTCAAGCAAAACTGGCTGCTGTAATGAGAGACGTACACTGATATGAAGCTGACATGATGTTTCCTTTGTGACCCTTCAAAGCTTACATAGTACGACAACGTGAAAGTCTGGTGACCTGAGATTGCTGAGGTGTAGAACCACCATCTGCGAGGAGCCAATGTGAAGAGGTCTGGGAATCCAGTTAGGATGGCTCCTAGAAGCCTCCATGTGAACTGTACCACACATAGCTCTCAAGGAAGAGGCCCTCCTCAGGAAACCCATGTTAGAGAACAGCATGCATGGATGAATGGATGGAGGGACATGCAGAATAAGTGCACCAGTCAAGTATTCAAATCCACGCCTAAACAATCCAATTTAGTGAATTTTCAGTTTGAATTCATGTGGAAATTCATCTCTTGAGGATCTTTTGCAAGATACAAGTTCTTCAGTTAATGAATCACCATATGGTGTCTGGTAAAAAGCAGAATTAACAAACATGTCTAGGACTGGCTGATACATTTTGTAGCTCGCCCAGCAATCAACTATTTATATACAAATCACAGCGATGTGTGGCTGAATGTTATACTTGTAAGAACAAACACAAAGGCACTTCACTTTGATAAGGGCACTTCAGCCGAGAAAAGTTTACCACAGTGTGTCGTCCCCCTTCAGCTCTCAGCAGCACCACTAAAAGAGCCGCGTGGCGGCTACGGTCCAGCTGACGTGCTGTAACAAGCACCAAACACAGCTAGTGGGTCTTAAAGCACGACACACATTAAATTAACATGCAAGTTAAAGGAGTGGAGTTGTCTGCGCATCTTTGATTGAGTGACTTAAAAATAGCAGAGTGACCACGTGTTTCGAGTGATGCTGCTTTTTGAAGTTATGCGTGCCGCCTTGTCCACTTGGGAAGATTGTCCACTACCATACAGAACCCACACCTACATCTATGCACTCATCGTATCCAAGTTTCAAACCACGTCTTAAACTGGACCATTCGTCTACTACAGTAAATGCTATACTACTTTGGGTAATTGTACAGCCACAGAAATCACTCAACAGCAAATATCATCAGGTGTTACAACTCCAAGTCCATTACACTTGGAGTTGTAACACCTTTTAGGCAGTGTGGCTTTGGGTGTCCAGCTGTCTTAACAAAAAAAATAAAAGAGTAAAACACAAAGCAGGCGTTTCTATCTCCTGATTGGACTACCAAGCACCCCTTGTATTTATCCAGGTCTTTTTTGTTTGTTTGACAATGGACAGCTGTGTTCTCACCTAAACATTACATCACTGTTTATTTTTATAGCGTTTTGTTGAGCACCCTTTGTCCAAGCCTTCCTGCTGTCCATGCCCACCTGTCTGCCCGGGTGCCTCTTCTGTCTCACCAAGAGGATTGATCACCTGTCCTGTTTGTTTGCAGCCAACTGGAGCACATACTTAACTTCATGAGTCGGAGCCCATGTGTCCAAGCCTCCGCCTCTCACAGCCAGTAAAGCAGCGAAGGGCATCATTTGCAATTTTACATAAAACACCAAACTAATGGTGTATTACAAAAACACATCTTGGTCTCACATCAAAAAATAGCAAAAAGGGTGGCTTATAAGGTTAGACGATAGGAAAAATAATTACACATCCCCTTACATTCAGGTTCATTAATGCACTGCTTATTCAAAATACTTTTATTCCGGAGAAAGTGTACTAAATGCTTAAATGCTTTAAGACAGAATGTACATTAACTTTACTAAAGCACAATTAAAAGTCTATTCCACCTACATTAGGTTTCTCAGTTAAGTCAGAACCTCATACTGTATATATCTTAAAGAGGTCTGACGTAACTTTGAAAAGATGTAGTCTATAACAGAAGAGTTCTTTTAAAGTTGGCAAGTGTGTGTCATGCACTACTCCCACTCTCTTGAGACACCAACGTGTGACAAGGACATAAATCTGAATCTGTGTAGTTAAACTGACAGAAAATTAGTGACAAAAACAAAGTAGAAGGACAACAGACTCAGATAACAGAACCTTGTCTAGTGTACATATATTGTGAAACACTTCAGTCCCTCTGCATTTTGAATTCATAATCATATTTTAAATTCATGCTTGTACCACAAATGATTTCATATATATGTATTTATTTCATATATATGTGTAATTATTTATAACCCAGCCAGTAAGGTGTAATTCAGCCACCAAGGTGCTGGTCCCAAACACGGATAAATGGGGAGGGTTGTGTCAGGAAAGGCATCCAGCGTAATACCTGTGCCAGATCAAATATGTGGTTCACAAACAAATTTTCCATACTGGATCGGTCGAGGCCCGGGTTAACAACGACCTCCAGCAGTACTGTTGACCAACAGGGTACTGGTGGAAATTGGGCTACTGTTGGGTCGAGGAGGAGGAAGGGAGGGGGAACGCATGTCCGAAAGAAGCAGGAGAAGAGGAAGCAAAAGAGTGTGGAGGTGAAAGTAGGAACCCTGAATGTAGGTACTATGAGAGGTAAAGGGAGAGAGCTGGCTGACATGATGGAGCAGAGAAAAGCAGATATATTGTGTGTCCAAGAGACAAAGTGGAAGGGCAGTAAAGCCAGGAACACTGGAGGTGGGTACAAACTGTTGTACCATGGTGTGGATAGGAAAAGAAATGGTGTAGGGATAATGCTGAAGGAAGAGTATAGTAAGAGCGTACTGGAAGTAAAGAGAGTATCTGATAGGATGATTAGTGTGAAACTTGAAATTGAAGGGGTGATAATAAATGTCATCAGTGCATATGCTCCACAAGTGGGATGTGAGATGGAAGAAAAAGAACATTTCTGGATGGTGGCACGGTGGTGTGGTGGTTAGCACTGTCGCCATGCACCTCCAGGCCTGGGGTTCAATTCCCACCTTGGGTCTGTGTGTGTGTGGAGTTTGCATGTTCTCCCTGTGCTTGGTGGGTTTTCTCTGGGTGCTCTGGTTTCCTCCCACGGTCCAAAGACATGCAGGTTAGGTTGATTGGTGTGTCCAAGGTGTGTGTGTGCCCTGTGGTGGGTTGGTGCCCCACCCTGGGTGTCCATTGTCCTGTGCCCTATGTGCTCTGGGATGGGCTCCAAGTTTCCCTGTGACCCTCACCGGGAAAAAGCGGTTAAAATAATGGATGGAACCTTTCTGGAGCAAGTTAGATGAAATGGTGGAGGGTGTACCACAGGAAGAAAGTGTAGTGATAGGAGCAGACTTTAATGGACATGTTGGGGAAGGTAATGGAGGTGATGGGTAGGTATGGTGTCAAGGAGAGGAATGTGGATGGGCAGATGGTGATAGATTTTGCAAAAAGGATGGAAATGGCAGTGTTGAATACATATTTTAAGGAGAGAGGAGCATAGGGTGACCTATAAGAATATAGTCCACGCAGGTGGACTATATTCTATGCAGGAGATGCAACTTGAGAGAGATTAAAGACTATAAGGTGGTGAGAGGGGACAACATAGCTAGACAGCATCGTATGGTAGTCTGTAAGGTGGTTAGCAACAGAAAGAGGGGGAGACTGAATCAAGGATCAGATGGTGGAAACTGAAAGAGGAAGCCCTTTGTGTGAAATGAAGGGAGGAGGTGAGCCAGATGTTGGGTGGATACAAAGAGGTACAGGATAACTGGGCAACTACTGCAGAAGAGGTGAGGGAGATGGCTAGGAAGATATTAGGAATTACATCTGAACAGTGAAAGGGTGAAAAAGAGACTTGGTGGTGGAATGAGGAAATCCGGGGAAGCATAAAGGAAAAGAGGCAGGCGAAAAAGAATTGGGATAATAGGAGAGATGAGATCAGTAAGCAGGAGTACAAGGAAATGTGAAACAAGGCAAAGAGAGAGGTGGCAAAGGCTAAGGAAAAGGCATATAATGAGTTATATGAGAAGTTGAACACTAAGGAAGGAGAAGAGGACTTGTACCGACTGGCCAGACAAAGGGATTGAGCTGGAAAGGATGTGCTACAGGTTAGGATGATAAAGGATGTAGAAGGGAAGGTGTTAACAAGTGAGGAGAGTGTGTTGAGAAGGTGGAAAGAGTACTTCTGCTGATGAATGAAGAAAATG
>JABJVR010005343.1:0-13649 GCA_025773905.1 Chitala chitala | reverse complement strand
GTTTGCATTGTTCAGCAGTAAGAGGTCAGGCTCCAACAGATGGCCTACTGATAGAGGAAAGCAGTAGTGTGGCCATCTTGTTTTTGAAGGCCTACACAACTGTGGAATTAAGCAGTCAGAGTTGCTAGAAGATGAATGTGTGATTGCGCCATTGGTATGTTTCTTTTCAGTTGCCTTCCTAACTCTTATTTGGCTTAGCAGTCTTTTACAGAGTAGGTTTACCTTTGTTTGCAAATGGAAATATAGGTGAAGCACCTTACAAAAAGGTGCTAAAACCAGGCTTCTCTTGGAACTTCAATGCAGAACCAGGGAACTGCTACCTCTGCTAAGGAATGTGACAACAGCCAGCAATGAAAGCATTTGTGTAATGCTTGGTACAGACTACCTCAAAATTAATGAGTCCTAAACTCTTCATTTACTAATATATAATCATAAATATTTGAATATTCTAAGTTTGGCTTTGAATTCTTTACTCTGTGTGTGTGTGTGTGTGTGTGTGTGTGTGTGTGTGTGTGTGTGTGTACTACATACACACACATGCGGTGTGTGTGTATATGTATATACACACAAGCTTATATATATATATTAGGAATGTTAATTGGTAGTTTGTGTTTCATAACAATTTTTCATGTTAATGACAGTTACCAGAGATGATTTTTTTAGTGCTGTGATTCTTGTTTTACAATTTTTGTAATGAGACATAGATATTAAAAAATAAAAAGAAATGGACACCTCAAATATCTTTTATTGTAGGGATAAGAAAAATAATTATGTTTGAATCTAACTTGGTCCAATAGCAGTTTGGGTGGATTATCCAAGTCAGCAGTCTGTCAGAATTGACTAATGTCCTGTAAAAGCCACTGGTTCCACTAAGTTAGCACTGTCTTTATGCATGCCTGGGAGGCTGGCCGGCCGCCCCTCTGAAAAGCAAGCCTAACACGCTGAGAAATTGTGCTTAATCTGATGGGTTTTTTTTTCCCAGGGTCCGTTTTCTCTGAGAGCAGAAAGCAAAGTGTTTGGTTTTGGCTTTTGGCCAGCCGGGGGCCCGCTACAGCAAACGAGATTCCCCGCTATTGAATTATAACCAGAAATGATGTGGTGTCACGGCGTCTCGCGACTAAGGGAGGGAGTCCAGCGCTCTTGTGGCGGAGCATCACGTTTTCTTAAAGGGCAAGCGCACTCACTGAAGTGTCCCGGCCTGCAAAATTGGGACGTTTGCGTGTGCGCGTGCAGGTGGTGGTGGGGGTTTATATTCAACAATCAGGATTTTAATTGAAAACACTTAAAAATGAAGAAAAAAAAATTGTGCAGATAATCAGATAATTTAATTGTTATCCTGGCTTATGCACCGCACAACCTGATATGTTTGAGGGTGACATGGCATTCTTAGAACAGAATCCACTTCCCTTGTATGTTATCAATCTTCTGGCATACTGCTTTCTATAAATGGGTCTTGTTTTGAGACTTAAATCACCAGAGACACTTTTTTTTCTTTTTTTTCCCCTCCTCTGTTGCTGTTCCAAGCAGTCGTTCTGCTCCAGGATAGAGAATTAGTTTATTCCTTTGACACAGCTCCTGCATTTTCCTTTGTTTTCATTGGTCTTCCTTTGCAATTTATTCTCAGTCTTTAACTCTTCAAAAGCGTCAATCCCTTCAATGCCTTCGTAAGGGACGTGGCTGCAGGGTGATGTGTTTCCACGTCTGTAACTTTCTTTGGGAAGGTCTGGTGTTTTCTTTTTTTTTTTTTTTTAATTGCGGCTGATGTAAACAAGATTGAGCTTGCGGGGGAAAAAAAAAAAAAGCTGAGAAAAACTTTAAAATCACTGCAGTTTTAGTTGTCACCTCAAGTCAGAGTCACAGAAAAAGCAGTTTCTCCCTTTAGCGGCAATTTTCCTTCAGATTTCAGATTTCTTGCACGCTGAGAAATCTGAGAAAAATGTTGAGCGTTACTCGGAGCGAGAAAAGGTAAGAGGAGCGTCGAGGCCTGTCAGCTTAAGAACCTCATTTTGAGGCCTGATGAGCCTCAGGAGTACAGCAGGTCTTTGAGGTGCGGTCCAAAATGGAAATCGATTAATAATGAATAATACAGATAAATGCCTGGCAGAGTTTCCAGCAGTAACCACACTTTTGCCGTGAACTTTCCAGCACCTTGTGCTGCGGATCTGATTGACGAACCTCAGAATATTGTCGAGCCGTTATGGTGCGACATAGAAACGGTATTTATGTAGATTGTGACATCCCAACAGTAACTTTGTCCAAAATATTTTAATTTTATTTTTTAGAATAGTTTTTTTCTTCGCCACATCTAAATTTCTTTTACCAGCCTTATTTTCCCTCTCAGAGACTTTCCTTTATCCCTGTCTGAAAACTAATGCATACTTTGTTTGGGTATGACAAACATACGCCGCATGCGCGGGGTGATGTATGCTTTTCATAAACAGCCCCGAGCTCATCTTCTCTGCCGTTCTTCACGCTCTGCTGCCACAGTTGAGGGTGGACATAGTGAGGAACCTTCATTCATCCATCAAAAACTGCATCCTCAGGTGACATTACTGCCTAACAGAGCTCCTCACATTATATTAAAACTCTGTGTTCTTATTATCCCGCAGACGAACCCCTTAGCCCTAGGGTACACAGGCCTCAGACCAACAGGGGCTGCCATTACAAATGTGGTGGCAGCACGTCTTGTCAAAAGCACTTGGCTAAAGAGTTCCTTTTGATTTGCTGACTTTCTGCGATCTTGGTTGAATGTACAGTAGTCTTCCTCACCTTTGTTGCTTCCTCTTTCAAGCCAGCCTTCCTTATTTAAGAATAAGGAGAAGATATGGTTTAGGGAGCAGCTGTTAACACAAGAAGAGTGTGTTATAGCTCTTCCATACTGAGTAGATTGCCTGGGAGAACAGGCGGTCCTCCAGCATGCGTCTCCACTTTGAACCGCCACAGTAAATGCTTTTGGCATGACTCTGTCCCACGCTTCATGAATACCCTTTGCGGTGCGTTTGCTTTTCAGCTGCTTTGCATGTATGTAAAACAGTGCCGCCCAGGAGATTCTACATTGGAGAGGCCTCTGTGTGTTAACTCTGTGGTCTTATTTGGAATGCATAAACAGGGATTTTTGGCCAGTAATTATACAATCGATGTTGTAATTTTTATGTACAGATTTTGTTGTGCAGATGTAGGCAATGAAGGACAGTAAAGTCCAGCGTGAGAATTTTTTTTTTTCGGGTAAAAAGGCTGTTGGATGAATGAATAATAGTTGTTCTGGTTAATGAGTCTGAAGAACTGGGCATTTTAAGTTCTGAAATGTATTTATATATTAATGCAATGCAGGTGTGTGATGGGATTAAGGAAAGAAAAAGTCTTCTAGAAGTTCTGCTGAAATGGCATGGCACTCCGCTGACGGCACGGACAGAAGTTACTCTGAGAGACAGCAGATGATGTTGCCGGGACACCCTAATTATGTGTAATTGATGAATGCTTTGCTCTTGCATATTCATGAAGACCTGTTTAGTGACCCAAGTCATTCGTGAGCACAATGAATCATCGACACATTGCCTCCCCGCCGAGCCGGACGGGTCGCAGCACGGTACACGCTTCCAAAAAAGCTTCTGACAGTCCGCTGGGTCACAGCAAATAATTCCTCCGCCACGTGTGTTCAGCCAGCTTTACGCATCTCATGCAACGCTTTACTTTGCCTAATTAACACACAGCTTCAAGAAGCCTTGCACAAGGAGAGGTGCAACTGGGACGTGCGTGTTGTTGGTATACGCAGAATTCTGCTAAGTTTTTTGCTATAAATGTGTGATGTTGTGTTATTGGATTTGATGAACTGCAGTAAAATAAGGCTGGGCAGTGATTAAAAGGTAATTTACCCAACCTGCTCTACTGCTTTGGCCATCTTCTAATCTTTAAATACATGCTTAACAGTTAGTACTACATTATGTATATTTTTTTTGTGAAGTGCCAGTTGCCTTGATTTTGTTCTAATCTCAGTGAGTAAGTACCTGGCCACAGCACTTTCACACCTTCATTCATTTGCTGTTCTCATTCTTCCTAATATCTGAAGCTCAGTTTAATCAATAACACAATATGAAGTACTAATCAGTTTGGGCTTTCTCAGTAGTCAGTGTTATCATGTATTCTCTGTGGGTTCAGTGTGAACTGATTAATCCAGTAATTAGTTTCATAATTATTCAGAGCATTATTTCAACCCCCTCTGTGCAATTGCAGCTTTAGTTGTCATTTGTAATCTTTCAAGCTAACAGTGTAATTACATCAAATCGCCTATATAATTGCCATTTTTAAGAGGTTTTTCTATTTTTATTTCGTTACAATGTATAATAGGCAAATGTGTTCATATTGAAGGCTTCTTGTCCCTCTTTTCCAATAATGACGTATGAGTCATGGATAAAGGCCATTTCCACAAGCTAAACCACAAACTGCCCCTAATAGGTTGCTGTTGCGCTTGTCTTGAACCCTGGGCTGTGGAAAGTTGAGCTCGTTTCAAAGCCGTTGCCTTATTTTTAACTCTTAATGACATAAGAACTGGATGTGCTCCGTGGCAGCAGTAAAGCTGTAGTAAAAAACATGTCGTGGGAAGGGAGGAACCTTCTGTCTCGGCTGGTTTTGGGAGTTAATGAGGATTAGTAATTGCAGCGGAGATTGTTGGACTAGCTGTAGCAGTTTAAAATTCCTGGTTTTAAGAGCGATGCACCACAGTGCTGTGTAAAAAAAAAAAAAATTATATATATATATATATTATGAAAATTTTCAAAGAGGATTCCAATATGATACCACATCACTGTGTGAGGAGGACGCTTTCAACATCACCACACTGTGCACAAGGCATGATATAAAATGTTATCATTCTCTTAATGGCGAGCCTTTGAATTTGATCTCGAAGCAGTCGGTTGGTTTTATGTAGAATTTAATGTGTTTCGTAGCAGCATCCCGCACCCAAGGACACGCTCCAAGAAGATGAAAACTGCGGCAGAGGAGCCCACTGGCTTGGGCACGCTGGCGGACCGCGCAGAGTGTGCGTCGAGCTCCCGGACTAGGAGGGAACCCGGCCGGGCTGGCGCCAAGAAGGCAGAGCCAGAACCAAGGGCAGAGGGCAGCGTTCAGACCCAGCAGAGGGTGACTGAGGAGACAGAGGTGCAGAATGCGACCCGCTGCGCAGGTACGATCGCTGCCCCAGGTCGATTATGTTTCACATCTCTGGACAGTGCTGTGAGCGCCTGTTCATCTTCCTCTTAAAGTCCTCTCACTGGACTAGTCTACAGACTTCCCTGATGCTATGGCAACTCTCAAAATTATATTTCATTGTTACACTGTTAGAGGCAGGTGGCATCATCACAGTTAGACACATTTTTGAACCTGTTGATTGCTAGCTAGGGGGAGCCATTGTGTGTGTGTAGACAGACATTTTCTCGAATCTGTAAAGCGGATGTGAAAAAGTACTATGAAAAGATTAGAAGGCCAATGTACTTTAGTCATTGTGCTAGGAAAATGGGAGTAACATTTGTTGTATAAACCATTCAAGGATGAAAGGTTCATTTGTTATTACATTCAAAAGGGCATAAGCAAGTAATCCCTTAATAAAAGCTTTTAGCACTTATTAATTGTATTAGGTAACTAAATTGGACTGGCAAGCTTTGATTTATTGCTCGACTAACTTGTTTTGTCATTCAGGGGATAGCCAGATGACAAAAACCGCGAGGATGTGCACGGTGAACGTGATCAGGATGGAGAGGGACTTAGCGGCGCTGGCCGAGGCCTGCGGAAATCAGCGAACTTCGATGCTTGGCGTTCACTCCCCACTGGCAAAACAGGAAATAGGGATCTTGGGTAAACCTCTGCAGGAACCCAAGGCTCCTTCTCTCAAAGATGACGACCAGACCAGGTCTCTTCTCCGAGACAGAGGAGCGGTTCCCCAGGATGTGCGAAGTGTAAAGTGTCGGTCCAGTATCACTGGCAGCACAAAGTGTTCTCAGGACCATGCGCAAGAACTGACCACCAGCTCTCAACACACCAGGCTTCTTTCGCTGCCTAGCGATAGGGACGAGCTTGGGGTAAAAACAGAGGGTGACTGTGACCCAGCCCCTTCCACTTCCTACATGGCGGAGCAGAACACTAAGTTCCCACTCGTTGCTTCCACAGAGACGGCCATGCATTCTGACGGCAAAACAGTGAAAACAAACGCTACAGCGGATCATACTGTGTCACACAGCCATGTGAGTCCAGCGACAGTGACAAGCGCCGGCTGTGGCATGTTACTTCCGTCGGTTCCCGACATCGCCAGCACCGAAAATTCTCCCCCACGTCTTCTGCACAAGAACGAAATAGGCCTGTATGCGGCAGCTTCAGGCGTGTCTGTCCAGGCGGTCGGCAGCGAGATGCCTTCGCTGACACCTGAGTTTGCAGAGGACGAGCGACTCCTGCCCCCCACCCTGACCCAGGAGATGCCAGCCCTCACGCCAGCCGTGGGTGCTGAGGGGAACCCTGCTGCACCTCTACTTTACCGGGAGGCGTCTCCTCCCCCTTTGGAGGTGCAGAGAGCAGTTCCGTGCTGCAGTGTCCCTCGGTGCGCCTCTGATGGACAGGTGGACACACCTGCCTTGACGTCCAGCTTTGAGTGCAGTTCCTGTCCGACAGCTGCCTCCCCAGCGCCACTTCCTTCAGACCAAGGCATCCTGGAGGTCAGTGATCTTCAGATACCTGCTGAAGACCCACAGCATCCCTCAGCTGATGGTCTTATCAATACAGGCAAGCCTCAGGCGTCTCACTTTGTTTTGGAACATACTTCTGCTTCTGACCTTGATCCAAGGCCTCTGCATAGTCTAGCCCCAAGTATGGAGATGGACTCAGGGAGCACAACGCTAAGAGAAGAGAGTTCGCTCGAAGCAAGTCTTCCACAAGAAAGTACTCAGGTGGCTCCTTCGGACATTGTGAACTGTGGTCACAAACACAGTCCTTTTCAAGGTTCTGCAGGTCAAGCATTGGAGAACCCTTGCATAGACCCAAAGCCTGTCGCCTCAGGTATCTGGGACCAGCTGACTTCTCAGAATGCAGTTGTCGTGATTGAGAGTTTGCACCCTGAGCTGCAGGTTGTGCTACCCAGAGACGTTAATGTCCTCACAAGTACACCGTGGGCTGAGGTGTCAGCCAACGCTGGTCCCCGAGTCTCAGCACGTGCTGGGGACACCACTGGCTGGTCTGAATCAGCTACAGAGCCGGCCATGGAATCATGTGGTATTGACACAATCGAGTTCACAGGACGACCTGCGGCTTGCGAGTCTGAGGTCCTGGGCTGCTGCAGTGCTGGACTGCCCCCAAGGGCGTGGCATGCACAGGATGGCGATTCAGAGGCGGAGCTTAACGCAGGCAGGGCTGAGGATAGCAGCAGCGAATCGAGCGAAGGCATGAGCATGAGTGACGCGGATCCCTGTGACAGTGAGCTGGAACCTGGGGAGGTCTGCACTGTGCGTATCTCCTGAAACACTACTCCTGTATCATGTCTGTGCTTTTACACACTTTCGCAGGTCCTTTCTCTTTTGGGAAATGCTTCAAACAAGCCTAACCTCACCCTCATATTAGATTGTGAAAGCACAGAGGCTGACATAAATGAATGCGGTTTGGCTTTGCACTTATCAAGATTTATTTGTCTCAATTATCAATTTTTGACAAAGCAACATGACAGTTCTAAGCACTGGGGAGAAATGAGGGGCGAGGAAAAACATTTCCTAATCACTTCATGTGTTCTGAGTTTAAGTGTTGTAAGATCTTGTAGACATTTCTGCAAACTGTGAACCATACAAAGGCAAAGAAGCTTAATGTATGTGTATTTAGTCTTCAGCCTTATGTAATGTCTGTGACTTGTTTAATTTGTAGGCCAAACAAAAATTTTCTTAAATATTTAAGCATGTGGACATGAGCAGGGTGTAGGGAATGTAGGGATCGAACAATATTGGAACTTCTCTCAGACCATGGACATTATGCTTAGATCAGAATCCTCATGGAAAGCTTTATTTGATACTTACTGCATATATGTGGAATTAAGGGATAAACCTCGACAAGGCATGCAGTTCCACCTACTTATACCACGTCACACAAGCAAAAAACAATTGTTAGGAACTATTCACAATAAATGTTTCTGAAAAAAAATTTTGAATTTTTTCAGAACACATTCAAACCATTTTTAAAATTTACTTATGAGCATAGAATTAGTCAGGGTACCTGTTGGAAGTGGCAAGTCCATTTAACAGATTTGGAACGTTGAACGAAATTAGTGCACGTTACTGTGGAATTATTTACCTGCTGCAACTGTATGTGCATAGTGAAACCTCTGGAGCAATAAGAATCTAGTATTTACTAAAACTGGTGTAAATGTCAATAATATGCAAGAAATGTATGTACCTGGGTGGCATGGTGGCTAGCAGTGTCGCCTCGCACCCCCAGGTCTAGGGTTCGATTCCCGCCTTGGGTCTGTGTGCGTGGAGTTTGCATGTTCTCCCTGTGCTTGGTAGGTTTTCTCTGGTTTCCTCCCACAGTCCAAGGACATGTGGGTTATGTTGATTGGTGTCTCCAAATTGCCCATTGTGTGTGTGTTCCCTGTAGTGGGGTGGCGCCCTGCCCTGGGTGTCCCTTGCCCTGTACCCTATGTCTCCTGGGATGGGCTCCAGGCTTCCTGTGACCCTTAACAGGATGAAGCAGTATAGAAGATGACTGACTGTATATACCTTTATTATCTAGCAAAGGAAATATGTATACAAGGCGCTACAGCCATAGACAATAACAGGAATAACACAAACTGCTCTTCACTGGAATTTTATTATTTTTTTTAACCATCTGAAAGAAGTTGACAGCATCTTTAAAAGCTTATAGGTCAGTTGTACTTTTTTGCATTTTTGTATGTTTTTGCAGAAATCAAAATACTTTTCCCCCCATTTATATTTGACATGCAGCACCTGTGGTTTTCACTCATCTGTTAGTACATTACAGAAAGAGGTTTGAATGTTTCTTTCAGAGATGAGAGGTAAAAGATCCATCATCAGATTAAAAACTGTTTTCATTTTGCAGACAGTGTAATTGAAGTCAGTGCAGTCCTCTGCTTTTATGGAAATTGTTACATGTGGGAAGAACATGTTTGTTGAGCAGAAGTGCAAGGAGCTGGGTTTGCTGTGCAAATGCTTTGTGTAGCTGTCAGGCACCGTGCCACGTAACATCATTGCTCTACCTTGTCCCCTCAGTTCTCTGGCCGCGTGGTGATCAAAATGGGCCACAAGAAGACAGCTAAAAGCTGGCGTCACCCGCTCAGGAAACCCACAGCCCGGGCAGTGCCCAGTGCTGTCAAGCAGCAGGTGGTCAGCGACGAAGGTGAGTCCTGTCCAGCTGTCTGCTGTTGTCATGGCTTCCCAAATACAATCAAGGACTTCAGAGCTTCTGGTTTCGGCAAGGCTTTATTTAGCAGTGAAAGCAAGGCAATGATGGTCACAAGGTGATGCACAAAGCACAACTAGGTGCACTTGGCGGTCTTGGCACAAAGACCCTTACAGCAAACATTTACCTTATTTTTTACCGTTTCAACATGTGGTGGAGAGATATACTAAACCAATCACATTTCCTTTCCTGCCCATGACATTTTACTGCTTCATCTTTACATCCATTTTTGGATCCTTGCCAGCAATAGTTCCATGGAGCCCACTTATTTCTGTTTTCCAATGACTCCATTGTCTCCAAACTTGGTTGGCACTATACATCACGTACATCACACTTGCACCGGCTTTCCCGGCCTTACCTGAGTGAAACATGATACTGACGTAGTGACCTAGGCTGAAGTTAAAGATACTACTGACTCAGAAACCTAGGCTAACACCAGTTCATACAGCTACACATGCATGCAATTCAATGATCACTCACTGATTACTTTATTACTTCTGGGTAACATCCATTCATCCGCTACACAGTCTTATCCAGTTCAGGGTCGTGGGAAGACTGGAGCACATTCCAGGAAGCACAAGGCAGGGGACACCTCAGGTCACACACACACACTATGGGCAATTTGCAAATGCCAATCAACCTAACCCACATGCCTTTGGACTGTAGGAAGAAACCTGGAAAAAAAACATGCAAACTCCACACACACAGACCTGAGGCGGGAATTGAACCCTGAGCCTGGAGGTTGCGAGGCAACAGTGCTAACCACCACGCCACCATGCTGCTTATTTCTGCGTACATACATATGAAATTCACCCATGCTATCAGCATCCCGTTTACCTCAACACAGAGAGTACCAACCCTGTTCTGCTGTTAGTTTGCTGTCAGCATCTTGTTTACCTGAACACAGAGAATCCTAACCTTGTTCTGCTTGTCGGTCACTATCAGCGTGGCATAGTACACAGTTCTGTTAATGTTAAGAATGCCCAACTTCAGTTTTGGTTGGCATGCCATTGCTGTCATAATTTATATTCATCGGTACACCACTTACGACCTGCTATGCGTCTTCTGTTGCCTTCACTACACAATGACTCGTGGTTAAGAACTGCACTAGAGCTAAATTTGTTGTACCCAGGATTTCACACCTTTACTCTTAATGCATCGGTACACGGGAGGTATAAATATTGACTTGTTAAAATGCTTCCAGTGCAGCAGGTAAATTGAGAAATGCTACAAGATGGCTTCCTGATTCATCCTGGTCCATTGCCCTGCCCGCTCCAGCTTCAGATATGCATGTTAGCATATTTTATAGTCATAAAAATGACTGCCCATTAGCTCTGTCTTTGTGATCATCACATCCTAATGTACTCAGGTGATTTATTTCATGTTTTTCATAACTTATAAGTGTGGCTTCGCCTCTCTACTGTAGTCCCTTAAATTGCTTCCATGACAAATCTTTATTTCCAGAAAGAAATGTAATATTCTGAAAGACTCTTTTCTATAATCCAGATACTGTTTTGTTTAGCTCTCCATTCACTCCATTCCATTGACTTAAAAATCAGTTGAAAAAGGAAGGCTGCAGGCCACTGTTTCAGTAGTCCTTTGTGTAATTTTTCAGCAATTCCTCTAAAGAAAAAGGTCTGCAATTATTTTTTGCAATGACTCTTGACTCTTATTGGCCAGGACATGAGCGACTGTCTCCTGCCTTGGAGATGATCTGCGGGTCCTATAACTTCACGATGGTTACGAAGTTCAAACATTTCATTACAAAGTATCATTATCGATGTTTTCATCTTCACTGTGTTCTTTGTTTTGGGGCTGCCTGTCAATTGATTCCCCGAGGAGAAAATGCGAAAATGACAAAAAAAATATTTATTGCAAATAGTGGGGAAAAATAAATAAATAAAACTGAAATCAATAGTTTCTGTTAAGGGTTGTGGAGAGAAAGAATTCATCACTGATTGCACAGAAGTAGATGGTGAAATATGTCCTTGACAATGCGGTAATAGCTATCAATTTGTGTGCAACCAGTGCACCGCATAAATAGAGATAAAACACCATCTGCAGGAGAAGAATAAGCAGTAAGCCTTTTTGTGGTGTTTTTGAAATCAGTAGGAGCTGATTTTTAGTTCGCAGTTACCATCAAAGTGACTCCATTATGGCTGTATGCAGGTAAATGTGCACCAATCAGCCGTAACATTATGACCACCAACAGGTGGCTGTGAATAACATTGATTATGTCGTTACAACGGTACCTGGAAGTGGGTGGGATAGCTTAGGCAGCAAGTGAACATTATGTCCCTGGAGTTGATGTGTTGGAAGGAGAAAAAATTGGCAAGTGTAAAGATTTGAGCATTTCTGGCAAGGAACAAATTGTGATGGCTAGATGACTGGGTCAGAGCAACTCCAAAACTGCAGCTCTTGTCGGATGTTCCCAGTCTGCTGTGGTCAGAACCTACCAAAAGTGGTCCAAAGAAGGAAAACCAGTGACCTGATGACAGGGTCATGGGCAGCCAAGGCTCACTGATGCACATGGGAAGCGAAGGCTGGCCCATGTAGTCCGGTCCAGTAGAAGAGTTACTGTAGCTCAGATTGCTGAAAAAGTTAATGCTGGTTCCAAAAGAAAGGTGTCAGAACACGCAATGCATCGCAGTTTGGGTATGGGGCTGCGTAGCCGCAGACCGGTCAGGGTGCCCATGCTGACCTGTGTCCACTACAAAGAGTGCCTGCGATGGGCATGTTAGCATCAGAACTGGACCATGGAGCAACCACAGAAGGTGGCCTGGTCTGATGAATCACGTTTTCTTTTACATCATGTGGATGGCCAGGTGTGTGTGCGTCACTTACCTGGGTAAGAGATGGCACCAGGATGCACTATGGGAAGAAGGGAAGCAGGCAGACGCAGTGTGATGCTTTGGACAATGTTCTGCAGGGAAATCATGGGTCCTGCCATTCATGTGGATGTTACTTTAATGCGGACCACCTACCTACACATTGTTGCTGACCAAGTACACCCCTTCATGGAACAGTATTCCTTGATAGCAGTGGCCTCTTTCTGTAGGATAATGTTCCCTGCTCCACTGCAAAAATGGTTCAAGAATGGTTTGAGGAATACAACGAATTCACAACAAGCTTAGGGTGTTGACTTGGCCTCCAAATTCTCCAGAGCTCTATCCAATAGAGAATCTGTGGGATGTGCTGGAAAATCAAGTCTGATCCATAGAGGCTCCACCTCCTAATTTACAGGATTTAAAGGATCTTCTACTGATGGTTTGATGTCAGATACCACAGCATACCTTTAGAGGTCTAGTGGAGTCCATACCTTGATGGGTCAGGGCTGTTTTGGCTACAAAAGGGGTAACCTACTTAATATTACATGGATAGTAATATAATGTTATGGCTGATCGGTGTAGATGTCACCGTTTAATATGCATTTTTTTGTAATACAAGAGCCAGTTTACTTGAATGTTCAGAGATGTAAATGACATGCAGATTTTGCGGAAAGAAGGGCACCCTGGTACTCTGGGTGTGCCTTGCTGGGCCCGCTGTTGGGGTCTGTTTATTTCTTGCTTGTTTGGTTTTGAGAGCAATGTTTGTCAGACTCACCATGTACCTTTTAATCATCTTCATTAGCATCATTATTTATTGTTTTTAATGTGCCCCTCTATATAGCCAGTTCTGCCCTGTAACCCCCATTCTGTCCAATAAAAGCTTCCATCTTTAGCTGACAGTCCCGCTTGGGTGACAGATGTGAAATGGAATGCAGGGTAGCTGCAGAGAGCCAACGCTCTGGCCCGAATAATTTGCTTGAATTTCACTAGATTCAAGGGTGCATGTTGATTTGGCGGAGGTCAGCACCCCTCCTGCAAGGAAGGGCAGAGAGACGGAGGAAGGTGTTAGTCACAGCGTAAGGAGCAGTTTGAGCTTGACTAGAGCAGGCTGAGGTCTGGGGCCAAGCAGGCAGCTGGGCGACGCCTTGAGTGGATGTGGTACAGCGGTGTTGTTGGGGAAGGGGGGCGGCTTCTCTTTGGGTGTGTGGGGCGAGAGCTGTCGAAACAACAAAGCTAATAAGTTCTTTCAACACCCATAAGATGGGTGGGTGTGTGTGTGAAGTGAAAGGAAATGCCTTGGGGATTGGTGGGGTGGGGGGGGGGTGGGGGACGCTTTGCTTGTGTGAAACGATGTGCTTTGGAGAAATATTGAGCGGGCACTTC
>JABJVR010005342.1:2217-13651 GCA_025773905.1 Chitala chitala | reverse complement strand
ACCATGAGTTCAACATGTGAATCACTAATTACTGTGTGTGTGTGTGTGTGTGTGTGTGTGTGTGTGTGTGTGTGTGTAAAAGTAACTGTTCATTTGCTCACTTCTGAAATGTAGCATTCGTGTTCTTCAACTGCTCTAACTAGATGTGCTTTAGTTCTAGTCTAAACCTTCAGCAGCAGGGCCTTGCCCCCAGTATGATGGACTAATATTTCAATGTTGCTCTGATGTTACATTAACATTTTTGTACATGCTGTTTCTCTGCCGTATTGTTTTTGTAGCGTAGTGCTTGCGATGTCTTGTGGCTGCTAAAACAAATTGGCACAGCTGTGTTTGAAACCCGTTCAGCAGCGGTTTACCTGATGCTCTATGGATGTGGTTTTGCTTTGCAGGTAGAACTGGAGAGTCTGAAGTGGGCTTTCTCCCAGCCTTTGGTCCGTGCTACCTTAACCTCTATGGCAGTCCCAGGGAATTTACTGGCTTTCCAGACCCTTATGAGGACCTCAACTATGGGAAGGTGCTTTGAGGACTAGCTTGTTCTGCATGTGTGCACATCTTGTATACACTGTAAATGGAATGTGATGTATTTAATTTAACATTGACTGAATGTGGTTTGATAAAATGTGGGGTCTTGAAAATGTCAGGACCCCTTTTGGGACCCGTCTCCTAAATATTTTGGCAACCTAGTTTGGGTCGCGACTCATAGTTTATGATTCAAACTGATGAAAGGATACTGATATTCTGCTTTATTTTTACTTTGACCTAAACCTCAAACAGTCCTGTTAGTGGTAGTGTCAGATATTTGACCTCTGCTGTAGAACACGTGCCCTTTAGTTTAGTGCCTTACAGTAAAGTGCTTTTCTAACCAGCGAATCTTGTCCAGGGTGAAGGGGTCGCATACAGAGGCAGGGTTCTGCTCGAGCTCTCCACCGAGCTTGATGGGAAGGTGGACAAGGCAGTGGACGACATCCCCAATGACAACATTTTGGTCGTTCAGGTAACTATGGAGACTCTCTCGGCGCATAGCTCGATTGTTTTGACCATTGTAGGTGCATTCATGTATTCTACTTTTTTGAGCAGAAATACCAGCGGAGGAGGAAGTACTGCCTGTGTGCGGTTTTTCACAGCGCCACCATGATCCGGGAGCCGGGGGAGCCCATTCAGTTTGAGGTCAGCGTCGGTAACTACGGCAATAAGCTTGACGCGACCTGCAAACCGCTGGCGTCCACCACGCTGTACTGCTGCGGCGTGTTTGACGGTGAGAATCTGGGAGAAAGGTGTCCTCTGAAGGCAAAGTGTCCAGTTGGCGGTGAAGCCATAGATTTTTGCGTGTGTTTTTTGTGAATAGCCCGTTAACGCCTCTCCCCAACCCCCACAGGTAATCATTATTATTATCTACCTTGGGCCAGTACGAAGCCAGTTGTGGTGCTCACATCATTCTGGGAGGACATAAGTCATCGTATGGATGCAGTGAACATTCTCTTGTATATCAGCGAGCGACTGGTAAGAGGTCTTGGGTGTGCCAGAGTAGAAAGGAATACCGACGTTTTGGTAGTCTTTGTGATTCCAGACTTTAAAAAAAAAAAAAAAATCTCGATGACTTCAAATCATGACCTTAAAAGTTGCACGTTGTGATTTCAGCAATCTAACATCACTTCACTGAAGACAGCCATCCTAGCGAAGGTGGAGGACACCCGTCTGGCCGAGATCTGGCTCAAACTTGTGAACCAGGTCATTGAGGACCTCACCAGGTAAAGAAGGTCAATCTCTGTAATAGGTGGACCTTTTGGATCACCTTAACAGTATAGTGGATCAATATATGGGCATTTTTGCTTGCTGTACCAATAGTTGCAATTAGTTTGTGGTTGATATTAAGGATATGTGTATTGTAGAGGCCCTCGTGGCATGGGCCAGATTTTTAAACGTGCAAATGCACTAAATTTGCCAATTTAAATCTGCAGGCCACGTGCATTTCAAATAAATGAGATATATTTTTTTTGCTTGCCCATCGCCACAAGATTCCATCCGAATTCCACATTCACTCTCCGGCTGATTGGCCGGTGACAAAGCCATTGTCCCAAGCTGACGGAGCCGTTTTCCTTTTTTTGGCAGCTTTAAAATGCCGGACCTGGAAGGGGTGCCAAACCTGACGGCCCTGGACTTACAGATCAAGAAGCTGCGCGACAGCACGATCGTGGCGATCCGGGATGCAGCCCGTCACATGCTGGAGGAGGCCACCGACGTCAAGGAGACGCTCTCGGACATCGAGGGCTGGCTCGAGAGGCTG
Organism: Chitala chitala; assembly: GCA_025773905.1. Taxonomy (NCBI): domain Eukaryota; kingdom Metazoa; phylum Chordata; class Actinopteri; order Osteoglossiformes; family Notopteridae; genus Chitala; species Chitala chitala. The sequence goes on along the minus strand of JABJVR010005342.1, from coordinate 11,367 downwards.
AGGCAGCTCGCCGATGAGGTTGTGGGCGTGTCCGAGGCAGTCGCTCTTCTTCAGAGCCACGCACCTCTCATAATGTAGTCTGACCCACTGTGTGCTTCCTCCCAAACCCTGCAGCCACAGAACAGCATGCCAGATGTGATTATTTGGATGCTTCGAGGGGAGAAGAGAATGGCGTACGCCCGGATACCTGCCAACCAGGTGCTGTACTCCACCTTCTGTGAGCAAGCCTGTGGACAGTACTGCGGCCGTACCCAGTCCGTCCTGTTGCAGGTATTTATGCTGTAGCAGGTACACCCATGATGCTCTTAGCTGGGACTGCAATGTGCATGTTGTATGGGTGTTTTTTTTAATTTTTCTTAAAGAGGGAGGGGGAAATGGTCTGTCTTGAGCTTAAAAATAGTTAATTCTTGCCCTATATATATATATATATAAATTATTATTTTTTTTTTATTTTGGATTGAAATTTACTGCATAGCGAGCAGGTAAAAACTTGAATTAACTGGGAAACATTGTGTGTGTGTCCTGATGTGATGTGCCTTGGCTTCTTACTGTCATGCCTTGGTACCGTTCCTCAGTACCCGATGGACAAAAACAAAGGATTGAAGGTTCCGGTTCAGGTGCGAGTGAACATGTGGCTCGGCCTGGCTACTAACGATAAGAAGTTCAACAGCTTCTCGGAGGGCACCTTCAGTGTGTTTGCAGAACTGGTAATGGGTTTTGTTTTTTCTGGCACGCCCTTGGCGTGCTTCTGGAGGTTCTCTGGCACATGCTGGCATTTCTGCATCACATAACGCAATGAAATGTCCCTTCCCTTGACCCCCTGCCTCACCACATAGTACGAAAACCAGGCCGAAGTGTTCAGCAAGTGGGGCACAACGGGACTCGTGGGACGCCACAAGTTCTCCGATGTGACCGGCAAACTCAAGCTGAAGCGGGAGTACTTCCTGCCCCCCCGCGGCTGGGAATGGGAGGGGGATTGGTTTGTGGATCCAGAGAAGGGGTGAGCCATAACCGCATTATGGCAGCACTTTGGGAATGCACAAAGCAAACTGCTTATTGTCTGTTGTACCTACTTGAGACTTCCTGTCTAATGAGGTCAACATTTGAGCCTGTCGAGATACCATGCAGCTGCCCACGCCCTGGGCACAATTGAAGGAAACGTGTTCCCCTGTCATACTGCCCGGCCCTTTGTTTTTACGGTTGTTTTTTTTTTTTTTTTTTTTTTGTGAATTTTTTTTTTTTAATTGCTGTCATTAATTTACGTCCCAATGGCACGGCATAGCGGCAAGCTCACGTTATGGCATCTTTGTTTGACGCAGGCTGCTGGTGGAGGCCGACGCGGGACACACGGAGTTCACGGACGAGGTGTACCAGAACGAGACGCGCTATCCCGGAGGGGAGTGGAAGCCTGCCTCGGAGCCATACACGGACGTGGTGAGGAAGGAACCCTTGACAGGGAGAGCCCGGCTGCACGAAACACAATTGTGAAGCCAGACCCATTATGGAGGCAGGAACTGTGATGCTGCAAGGCATCAAAGTGCGGTCGTGCTGCTTTGAGCTTATGGGTGGTTTTTCTGCAGAATGGGGAGAAAGCTCCGAGCCCGTCAGAGATTCAGTGCCCTCGTGGCTGGATGTGGACGGACGACTGGAGCTACGATGTCAACAGGGCTGTGGACGAAAAGGGTAACTGGGCCTCGGAGACCTTGCCCGGACCTGCTTTGGCATTCCTGTTATGGTTTTGGCTGAAGTGTTCAGTGTGGTGGAATGTTTTTAAAGGGCTTTTTTTTTTTTTTTTTTTTTGTGCGTATGCTAGGGTGGGAGTACGGGGTCACCATCCCCCCAGACGACAAGCCGAAATCCTGGGTGCCGGCCGAAAAGATGTACCACATCCACCGCCGCAAGAGGCTGATCCGACCGCGTAAGAAGACTCAAGAGCCCGGCACTCCGGTCGAGGTAAGCGCGGGGAACGAGAAGGTTTTTGAACACATGCTTGTCTGGTTGTCTCTTGTTCTGCCACCTTAACGGCTGCGGCTCATTGTAGAAAAAGGACCAGGGTGACCTGGAAGGATGGGAATACTCCTCCCTGATTGGCTGGAAGTTCCACCGAACGCAGCGCTCCTCTGACACTTTTCGGCGCAGGCGATGGAGGAGGAGGATGGCTCCTGCAGATCGCTTGGGAGCCTCTGCCATCTTTAATCTGGAGGGGGCGTTGGTGAGTGATCTAAGCTTTGTTAAGATAGTCAGACCTAAGATGCTTTCATGGGAAAACAACTTGCTTTGTGACATCTTCCATGTTTATATTTGGACATCATTTTCTCTACAATAAGCCTATTTACCTCTGTTCGGTCTGAAATTCTTTTTAAAGGCGTTTTAAATTAAACATTTGGCTAACATTTCCTATGAATATGGAATATTCAAAATCCTAAGAGCAGTCTAGAAAACATTTGTTTACTGAAAAATTGATAGTGCCTGGGAATTATAAAACAAAAAATGCTGAGATACGTATGATGTTTTGTCGAATGACAACTACTACAACAGAACAAAAATCTACCAAATTGTTTTGGTGGAACTTTAGAAATTGGATACCGGCTAATTTTTTTTTTTTTATTTTTTTTTATTATTTATTTTTTTTTTTTATGAAGGTATTTCATAGGACGGCATAAATAATGCGGTGGTTTTGAAATGAATAGAGTGCACACCTACACTGACGTCTTCGTTCTTGATTTTCAGGGTATCGATGAAGAGGCTAAAGAAGGCAAAAAGGATGCGTCTGCTCTGTTTGGGGCGAACACGCCCACTGTTTCCTGCATCTTTGACAGTGAGACTCGACAAATAAACAACTTTCTGCTGCTGTTTGGTCTGGATTCTTTTATGTAACGTTAAGTTTTCCTGTAGGGTCCTACATGTACCACCTCAGGGTCTATGTTTACCAGGCGAGAAACCTTCTTGCCATGGACAAAGACAGCTTTTCTGGTAAGCATTATTAATAAGCTGTGTGTCACTTGATTTACATACACGGTGGGGGGGGGGGAATAAAAACAAAAGCAGTAGACCATGACTGTTTAGGTCATTTGAGTTTTGTAATGAAACCGTTCCCTTTGGAGCTAATGGGTTTTCACTGGTCATTTGTCAGATCCGTATTGCCACGTGTCCTTCATGCACATGAGCAAAACTACCGAGACCATGAAATTCACCCTGAACCCGACATGGGACCAGAGTCTGATCTTCCACAACATTGAGATTTTTGGAGATCCTCGGACCATCGCTCATAACCCACCCTACGTTGTTCTCGAGTTCTATGACAGTGACCAAGTGGTATATTTCAAATTTTTATTTATTTATTTATTTATTTTTTTGTGTGAATGTTTGATAGTTCTGTGATCTTTTATGGTTATGTGGCTATTCAGCGGTTTTAAGCATGATTGGACAGCCGTCAGGTGCCGCGGGGATGGTCACGCTGCAGTCAAATTGCGACATGATGGAGGGGCTTTGCGTTGCGATCCGCAGGGTAAGGACGAGCAGATGGGGCGGAGCATGTGTCAGCCCCTGGTGAAGCTGAACCCCGGTGTGGATGTCACGCCCAAACTGCTATGGTACCCCATCACCCAGAAGGGCAAGCCGGCTGGGGAGGTGCTGCTGGCGGCGGAGCTCATCCTGAAGGACAAGGTGCCGCTTGGCCCAGCTGTACGCCTCTCGCACGTTCTGGAAACTTTCGTAGGTCAGGCTGGTGACTCTTTCCTTTTCTGTTTGTCCGCAGGGGACCGAGACTGAGCTGCCCATGTTACCCCCCAAAAGGGGCGATAAGTTGTACATGGTCCCCCACGGAATTCGGCCTGTGGTGCAGCTCACTGCAATTGAGGTAAGGCTGCACCCCCCCCCCCCCCACACAAAAAAAATAAATTGTAGTGATGTTACCAACATTAACCAGATGCAAACGGTGGCACTGCATCCTTACTGTGCTGCGTCTTGAGCCTGTTTTTGGTCACCGGGTTCCTCATGAGCACAACCTTCTGTCCTGGCGATGTGCAGATTCTGGCCTGGGGTTTGCGCAACATGAAGACGTACCAGCTGGCGACAGTCACGTCTCCCAGCCTGGTGGTCGAGTGCGGTGGCGAGATCGTCCAGTCGGCTGTCATCAAGAACTTAAAGAAGAGCCCCAACTTCCCCGGATCGGTTCTCTTCTTGAAAGTGGTAGGAAGGGCAAAAAGACCGAAACTGAATGTGAATCTGAGCAGTGCAGTTTCGTGGTGTTGGTGATCCAGGACTGCACGTTACATGGCGTGTGAAGTGTTACCCAACATGCATGACTATGCTGTGTGTTAAGTGGCACGGGAGATGTTTGCTATCTCCAGTATAAACGAGGATTGTTAGGAGTGTTTTTTGCCATCACCTTCAAAGGTGTGTGTGTGTGTGTGTGTGTGTGTGTGTTGTAACACTGCAGCTTCTGCCTAAAGAAGAGATGTACACTCCTCCCATTGTGCTGAAAGTGATCGACCACAGACCGTTTGGAAGGAAGCCTGTCGTGGGACAGTGCACCATTCAGTCTTTGGAAGAATTTCGCTGTGACCCGTACACCACGAAGGCTGAGGTGGCCATGTCATCTAAAGGTATGCAGCTAATTACTTTGGTGCATGCTGCCACCAGCTGGTAAAGCCATGGTATGACATCTGGAACAATAGTTTAAGCCCTAGCATTTTGTGGCTAAATACATTTAATTTCTTGAAATAATGTGGGGAAAGTTGTGACTTGAAATGGTAAAATATTTAAATATGTAGCATTAAGTGGTGCCAAATGCCGTTTTGTCCCTGCGAGCTGCAAAATGTATCATGTTAACTTTAAATGTTGCCATATGGAATAAACTTTTCATTTCTTGTTTTTCACACGCTGTAATTTCCCTCACCGTATTTCTCCTAATAAACGCGCCCGGGTGCAATACAATGTGCAGGGTGCGTCTATTTGAGACCACAATTTGCAAATTTATAAAGTTTTTAAAAACCTTTAAAGTTGTTACTAAAAAGCCTAACATTCTACGCTTTTTAAAAAAACCGTGTAAAAATGAATACAGTTCACTTATCAGACTTTCCATTAGGCATATGAAGACATTATTGTACTCAAGTACAATCAATTTCGGATTCAGAAGCTACATTATTTGGACAAAAACTGCATTTTTGTGTTAATGTGCTTTACTTGCAGTGACTTATTAAATACATTTTCTACATTTAGACATTCATTCTCTGCAAATCCACATTTCTACATATTGACCATGTTTCTATTTCACCACTTTAATCGTGTAAAAGGGGTGCACTTTACCGTGTCTCATACTGTATTATCAGGTTGGAGCGCGTCTATTAGAGCGGGTGCGTTAATTAGGAGAAATACGGTATCTGGTTTAAAATTGTCTGCTGAACCATTGAGGTGTGTGCGCATGGTCTAATAGGACTGTAGACAATCAAAGGGAAAGTCTCAGTAAAGACTAAAATGCATTTCTGGCTGATGCCTCGCTTGACCTCTGACCTCTGCTCGGTGACAGTGGCCCTCATGGCTGCAGCCCCTCGACACACGATCATCGACATGGAAGATACCCGACCGCTGCTCGAAGCCAAGGTACCGCGCCGTGTGGGGGTGATGAGGGGTGAGCGGGAGGGGTGTGCACATGGGCACTAACACGTCCACTCATTGGCTCTCATACTGTATGTCAAACAAGCCATTTTAATTTCTGAAGGGACACCATGTAATGGTAGCGTGCTGTATGACTGATTTTAATAGTAATTGGGACTTCTGGTATGAACGGAGTCTGGCAAGAGTGGCCGTTCACAGAGAATGTTCTGAATTGCAGTTTGCGTACAGTATGTCAGCGGCTGTCGGCAAAATGGTCCCCGAAACTGGCCGTGTTGTATGTATTGTGAAAAGCTGGGATGGGCCTTGGTGTTCTCTCTCACGGACCTTCTCTCCCTTCTGTTTCCTCTTAAGATGGATCTTGGGCTTAAAAGTGCTAAAAGAGTAAGTATGATGTTCAAAGTCAAAGCTAGTTTTTAGTACTAACCCACCATGAACTAAAATTAACATACTGGGGTTTCAAACTGACTTAGACTTGGCATTTTGAAACCCCTGAGACGTGTAAATAAGAAGCTGTCAAATGGAGGAAAAAGTTGACTTGGACTTCATACAGAACTTTGCAAATTCCTTGACTTTATTACTTTTTGACAAATTATTTTATAACCAAATGCCCAGATGTAGGATGACCTGGGGAAATTTGGCTTTCCGCACATTTGATTGCGGTATTGATGAAAAATTAAATTAAGACATTGTTGCATAACATTACTCTGGGCATTTGGTGTAACCTTGTGTATCTCCATGCAGAATCTGCTTGGTGCTGGAAATCAGTCTTGATTTAAATTTAAGGATTCTGTTTTGGTGTGTATTCCAACATTGCAGAATTATTCTTGCACCATTCAGAAATGTGATCCAAAGGAAACGCAGATTAGGTGCTCATGTTGTGTTGGAATGATTTAATGTACACATGATTATGTAGATAGTTTAACATTTTGATGATTTAGAAATTCATGCGGATTCCACACTTGTGGAAAATATGTACCAGAAATTAAATCATACTATATTATGATTTGTTCTGATTTTCAAATTTGGGTACTATTGCAGATTATAATGAATGGTAGCAATTTAGAATCTCCCCCCCCCCCCATGTTATTTGTTTTTTATTTGTTTCTACCATACAGATTGTTAAACTGATCCAAACTTAATTAACTTGCTTCTCTTTCAATTGTTTCTCAATTCTGTCCTGAACAGCAAGAAGAAAAGGTGAGTGTTGCCGTTCCCGGTGTGTGATTTGTGGCTTTGTGTGTTACAGTCTTGCATTAAGGCTGTTTAAGTGCTGATATGTAATACATTGATTCACTGCATTATTGCCAGTTTCAGTTATGAATGCTATGTGCACATTTTACAGGACTTTTTGTTTGTACATGTGCATGTTTTTGACAAAATAGGATTGCCATTCTCTTTTTGGTACAAAAGGCATTGGGAAGGCGTGTCTGCCATAACCTGAATAAATAATATAATGGGTTTTTTTTTTTTTTTTTTTTTCTGGTTTGCAGGAAAAAGATTCTATAGACTGGTGGAGTAAATTCTATGCTTCCGTTGGAGAACATGAGAAGTGTGGCCCTTACCTCAAGAAAGGCTACGATACGCTGAAGGTTAGCATGCGCTACGCTACGTCTGGCAATGCAGTGTTAATATCAATACATGCTGTCTTTTTCTAGCGCGCACACACACACGATGATGGTTTACCTTGCTGACTTTTTTCCCATAACCCCTCCCCAGATCTATGAATGTGAACTTGAAGAGATTCCTGAGTTCAAAGGACTGACAGACTTCTGTAACACCTTCAAACTACAGAGGGGCAAGGTTGACGATGATGAGGATGATCCAGCAGTGGTGGGAGAGTTTAAGGTGTGTGTGTGTGTGTGAGAGAGATACAAAATATGCATACGCTGGTTCACATTGCTAAGTCGGGTCATTCTCCAAGCAGAAAACTTGGAACGAAATACCACGTGATGAATACAGACCTTCACGCTTTCTTAATTTTCCTACGGTATTGGCCTGCGTTGGTGTCATTAGTTTTTAAAATGGCCACGGATTTCTTCAGGGCTCCTTCAGAGTGTACCCGCTGTCGGATGACCCCAGCGTCCCAGCACCCCCGCGACAGTTCCGAGAACTCCCCGATAGCGGCCCCCAGGAGTGCCTTGTCAGGATTTACATCATCCGAGGCGTTGATTTGCAGCCCAAGGACAACAATGGCCTTGTGAGTTCTCCAGCGGTTAACGTGGAGTCTCTGACTCTTTACTTGAGCTTTAGAGGCAGTGGATATAGAACAATGCTTCAAGTGATCAAAATATAATCTCTTAAACTGCTGAATTCTATCTTTTCTCAGTGTGATCCATACATTAAAATCTCCCTGGGAAAGAAGGTGATAGAAGACCGAGATCACTACAGACCAAATACTCTTAACCCAGTGTTTGGGAGGTACGGTAATACTCAATATCACAGTGAGTGGAATTTTGTGAGGAAAGTTGTAAGAGATGCGTATATACTGGAACTGAAACTTCTCCCATGACCCTCTCTCCCTACAGGATGTTTGAGTTGTCCTGTTTTCTTCCTCAAGAGAAAGATCTGAAAATCTCTGTGTACGATTATGATCTGCTGAGTCGTGACGAGAAGGTTGGGGAGACGATGATTGATCTAGAGAACAGATTCCTGTCTCGTTTCGGTTCATATTGTGGCTTGCCCCAGACTTACTGTGTGTAAGTAGAGCATGTTCTTCTTTTCTATATTCATCCAAGTAAAGTGGGACTTAGTCTGCTGCAGTTCAGTCATCTGTAAAAAGCTGAAAAACTTTAACTCAGAGTGGTTGGTTGGGACCCTCCTCTTTTCGTGGTTCATAGCCATAATTAATTCCTGGATGCGACTTCCTGTCTCCTTCCCCAGCACTGGTATAAATCAGTGGAGAGACCAGCACAAACCATCAGAGATCCTGCGCAATTTGGGCCGCCTGAAAGGCATTAGCCCCCCGGTGTTTGGGGACAATGGGAAAATGGTCTCGTTTGGAGGGCGAGACTACAACCTGTCTGAATTTGGTAAGTGCAGTCAGATTTTTCATAATTCTACTGAAAAGTAAACCAAAAAGAGACACTGTTCGATGTGTGTTTTAGTCTGAGGGTTGTTGCTGTTCTGAGTAGAATTCGCATCACAAATGGCACATGGTACATAGCTGTGTGGTACGCATCTATTTATCATGGTGATGGTTTGAAGTTTAGATATTTATTAATTCTGAAATGCAGAGGGCAACAAAGAGATCCATGAGCACTTGGGCCCGGAGAACGAGAGGATCAGCCTGCATGTCCTTAGGTCACATGGCCTGGTTCCAGAGCATGTGGAGACCAGAACCCTGTACAGTACCTTCCAGCCCACTTTGTCTCAGGTGAGAGGTGGGGGAGGGGGTGCTGTTTACATGTGTACCTGTGTTGCTTGAGTGAGGTGTGGGGGGGGGGTTTTTTTTTTTTTTTTTTTTTTTTTTTACCCATGCCCACCCGCCAAACGTTTTTAAAAGGGGGCCCCACGGCATTTTTTTTTCAGAGG
>JABJVR010005340.1:0-13651 GCA_025773905.1 Chitala chitala | reverse complement strand
TGGTTTGCGGGGGTTACAAAATCAACTTTTTTTTTTGGGTTTTTGTTAAAACTGCATTTTTTTTTTTTTTTATTTTAAAAGCGCTTTTTACCTTTTTTTTTTTTTTTTTTTTTTTTTTTTTTTTTTTGCATTAATTACCAATTTTACATGTAATTTTTTCTCTGAAACCCTTGTAAGTATGCATTTACTGTATAATGAATGCTGGACATCATGAGTAGAACATGGAGGTTTGTGTAGGACACCTGTACTTGTAGCTGTGCTGCTCCCGAAGCGGCCCCCAGTCTCACCAGGTGTTGGTGTGCACTGTCCACTCCTGCCAGCCCTCAGACACAGAACTCACTTCTCAGTGGAAAAGAGCATGAAATTGCTTTCTGTTGGCTCCATGATGTCATGTCTGCCGAGTTGTTGGTTCTCCCCTCCCCCTTCTTAAGTGACTGCATTGGATATTTAAAGTCATTAAAGCATTTTTTGTGCTGCCATCAGCTGAGTTCTCTGATGGACTTTTCTGGGGCTAATTTAGGATTTTAAAAGTTTTAAAATTTTTATTTTATGGTAGAGCGGAGGAAGCACTGTGGGCACATAGATCGTAGTCTCTGCCAGGAAAAACGTTTGCCCTCCATTCGAGGTCGACACGTGCTGCGTTTGCAGCACAGAGAACATTACCTTTCTTGTTTCACGTGGTCCTGGGTTCCTGGGTTGGCCAGGTCCTGCTGGAGGTACAGAGTGTACGGTGGGGGGGGGGTGTAACTGCTCTTTCTTGTCAGGGAGTGGAATCTCACCTGCACAACGTCAGCTGTACTGCCGTGATGCCGCTCTCGTGTGTACGTGCAGGTGCCACAAGGCTGCTACCCTGTGTCTCCCTGTGTCCCCGTCATCTCCCTGTCATCTCCTTGTTCAGCACAAACGTGACACCTGCTTTTTTCCACTTGGACGTGTTACATTTTTATGTTTTGTTTTATCTACAGTAATGTGCTATGATAAACAGCCTACGTTTGCTAAAAATTTCTTTAAGGCCGGTTTTTTTTTTTTTTTTTTCTCTTCTCGTCCCTGTTCCATTTTCTGTGCCCTTTATGTTCTCTATTCTGGTTAAACATTCATACCAGACGCATTAACTAAGCCGTTGAGTCAACACTGTTTATAGGTGTGCAGCGCTTACTGAATTGTGAGGTCAGCCCTGAGCTGGTGCACCTCTCACTCTTTTGCTGTAGGCTTCCTCTCCATAACGGGCAACTTCCTCTCCATAACACCCAGTCTGAATGGGACTTTTATAAGCACGTAACCGCTCGAGTGCTTTGGGCAAGGGCCACGAAATCTACAACAGCACCCCTGCTCAGTAGGGTGTGAAGTAAACTTGGCGGTAGTCTGTCCCAGGACCTGTTGACCTTCCACGGGTGTTCTGATCTCCCATGTGTCACACCGCAACACAAATTTTTTTCATGCTGCTTTGCCAACACTTGTACTCTTGCAGCCCATTTGGGAGCCCCCCAACCCCCCTGTCTGGCCAGGTTCACTTTTGAAAAGTTTCATCTATGTAGTCACAAGCTTGATGAATGTGCACTGAAGGCACATATGTGTTATGCATTTTTCCAATGAAGCAATCTTTTGCCTCTTTTCTAAGCCTCTGAGTTTGTGGGGTGGGGGTGGGGGGGTTACTTTTTGGCACTAAGCACTGTCGGGGGAACTCTTGGCCCATTTTACTCATGGTTTGGTGCAGTTTGGTGAATGGTCAGTTATTAATGCAGTTAATGATGTCACTGTCTCATGCCGTGTGAGCTGGATTAAAAACATATTAGTTAGGAAGTAAACTGTTATGTGACATTGTCGGGAAAATTCCTTAACTCCATAATGTCACCTGCTGTTGTTGCATCCATGTGTGCGAGATGCACTCTGATTTTATTGTAAGTGTTTAAACTTGTCATAAGGACAGTTTTCGTTGGTGTCCTGCTGTATTTTGAGATCTTTTCACTTTAAGGTATGGCATGTTTCAGCAATTCTGTGGTCCATGTAGAGTGGTAAATGTGTTTCTGAAATCAGGCTTGCTTCTAGCAAAAAAAAAAAAAAAAATCTAACAGGTTTGCTCTTTTTGAGGCATGAGTTTTTAATTTTATTTTTTTTGTTGACTGTTATTAAAGGAGATGGAACTACCAGGGTTATGTGGTCATTGGAATCAGGAACAGAAAATAGTTGTGGTGGGTGGAATTCTCAGTTCTGATTCCACACGCTGGCCAGCGAACCCTAATGTTTCCAGTTACGTGTCCCATTTCTGTGCTCATGGTTGGGTGGGCTTTCATGTGACCCAGCACATGCCCCCCCCAAATGTTAAATGTATTCCCCTCCCCAAAACTATAACCCACATGGTGCTGCCAAGTCAGAAGGGCCCCTTAAGTGACACTCTACATCTGTGTCATACAGCAAATAATAAATGAATATAGAAATATAACTGAAATGCTTATAAGCTTTTCTGAGGCGAAGATTTAACAGTTAAATGCACAGAGAGACCTGTGAGGATTCAGTAATGCATGAGAGTTTGAGGGGGAAAATAAGAAGAGCAGGCGGGGGGATGGAAATGATAGCAGTAAGTTAAACATCTGTCATGGCTGCCAGACGTGAAAACAAGACAAAGAGGCGCTCACAAAACAGGACGCATGCCAAATAAAATCCATATTTAAATTCTGCGCTCCACAGACGCTGCATGTAAATGAACCGGCTCTGGCACCATTTGAAGAAGGAGGTTCTGAGCAGAGAAATTTTTTTCTGCAGCAGACAGGAGACTGACTGTGCCAGTCACTTTCAGTTTAGGAGGAGAATTTTGTTTATTTAAAATTTTTTTTTTTTTTTTTTTTTTGACCCCTTATTCTCAGGCATATATGCTCATGGACGCAGTTTACAGTGGAAGGTTAGTAGTGAGATCGGTGTGAGGGACCCAGATTTGGTTGCGCAGACAGCACTGTGGCCCGGAAGCCGGGGGGCTGTTAGCTGAGCCCTGTGTGAAGGCCCTCCAGTATAAAACCTAGCATCGGCTCCAATTATTAGAATGGCGTGCCAGGAAGCTTGTGTGGTGTTTTGTGGTGACCCCGCCTCTGTCCTCCCAGCAGAGGGTGGGTGTGTGTGTGTGTCTCAAGCAGTGCTGCCGTTGCATGTGTTTTGTGTGCACTTTGGTCTCAAAACTGTTCGTTTGCTTTGGTGGGTGATGAGGCAAAAGAGTTTTTGAAAGAAAGAAACCTTTGCTAAAAAAAAAAAAAAAAAAAAAAGCCTTGTATTGGCATTTATGACCTGTTGCCATGTTTATATATAAAACTGCTTTGCGTGTCAGTGTTACAGGCGTATGATTTAATGGCAGAGAAGCTCAGCAGTGCCCCTCGGGTGCATTTGTGATGGCTCTCCTATGAGCTAATTTCCAACACTTAAATCAGGAACAGAGGGGAATACACAGCGCGGGGACACAGAATGGCTACACATGACACACACAGCCCTGTCCTGTCCTCACTGCTGCTGTTTATGTATGTATTTTTATGAGCAAGCTGCTTTGAAAACATTCTCTCAGCTATAGATGAGTGTAATTTGCCCACTCGAAGAAATGTAACTGTTCCCTATTACAGGTAACAAAAGGAATTTTAAAATGTTGCTCCCTTTTGCCATGTGTGGTGCTGACACTGATAACGGTGTAAGTGTGTGTGTGAAGTTGTCGTGGCGACACAGTTGCAATTCCCGTCTGTGCGGCAACAGATGAGGGCTTGGCAGCGTGGCACCTCACAGCTGGCTGCACCTCTGTCCTGTGCAGATGCAACATTTGGTCGCTCTAGATGCAGCGAATCAACTGACGGATCCATTCGCTTTGGCGGATGGGGTTGAAATGCGTTTTCCAGATGTGGAATTTATTAGCTGTTGTATGATGAAGTTGTGGTTTCAGTAGGGTGGAAGAGCTTTTCTGTAATTGTCTGGCAGACACTGTATGAACTTTTGAATTTAATTGAAATTCCTAAGCACACAAGAGCGTCTGGTGTCATTCTTGCATTGAACTGGACAGCTCTGTTTTTGCTTCTCCTTTCTTCCCTTCCCACCCTCTCACAGTCCCCACCCCCTTTTTGTTTTGCTGTTGGTCAGAGCCATGAGTGTGGAAAGGTGGCCTTTCTGCAGAGGTAAGGCCTGGTACCTCTTTGTGCCTACTGCTAGTGTTGCAGCCTTTTTTTTTTTTTTTTTTTTGGCCTTTCTAAAAAGATGCAAATGTGTGGTCGATAGTCGTAGGTTGGTATGCAATCAGCCATGCGTTCAAGTGGAACTGTTTACGCCATTTCCCAGAACAGGCAACACATTTTAAAATGGCCAAAACAATTTTTAAGAGGGAAGAAAACTTTTTCACTTTAGAAGCGTTTGCTAGTTTCAGTTAGGCTGCACTGCTTCCTTGTACACAGTTTTTCTAGCCGTGTACAGTGGGCCACAATGAAATTAACGATGATGCAGTTTGGTTTAAAAAAAAAAAAAAAAAAAGATGATCAATAACTTGCAAGCTAGTGATGATTCTGTCCCTGCAATTACGTGATGCGAGTGAAGGAACGGGGGATGGAATGTTGTTACCTCCCGAACAATATTGGCTCATACTGTGGCAGAAGCCCACTGGCTCATAATTCTGCTTCAAACCCTCTACAGAAATGCAATTTTTGAGTGCCTGATATCATATTTGCTCATCGCCTACCAGATGTTGAATCTATACAATAACGTTGGCTTATTAATATATTTATTTTGTACCCTCCCCGCACCTCCACCCCTTCCTTCGGCAGCTCAGACTTTTTGAAATATGAGTTTTATTTAGTTTTGGAGCTCAGCTGTTTTGTCAGAAGTGCACCATACATCACTGCCAGATTGCCGTGTTCCACTTACGTTTTAGCAAACTTGAATGTGCACGTATGTGAAAACGAGAGCGCGTGCCTTTTTTTGGGTTTCCGTGTGTGATTTATGTGAGCCAAAATAAATGACGTGCTACAAATTGGTATCGAGCCCATAAGTGAAGCCTTTGAAACCATGTAATGGATTAGTCACCCGCTTCCAATAATAATGTACCTGACTCCCCCCCATCTACTTGTAATGCTGACCAAGAAAAAAGGACCTGGACCTGAACCTGACCAGAATGACCGATTGTTTGTTTTGGCTCACCATAGTGGTTGTGCTGCTACACTAGCTTTAATCTGCCAGACCACGACACTTCACCGTGGTGCAGACGCATCTCACCCGAGGAGGTGGTCTGAGATGTGTTCAGGACAGTCTGTGAGAAGTGACGTTTGTGACAGGGGTTGAGGAGAGGTGTCCATCTCGTTTGTGTGCAGTCCTAATAGACTTTTGTGCCCTTTCTTCCTGACAGGTATGGATGACAGAACAAGCCAGGCTTCTTGGGCTGCTAGTGGCCAGTCAAGTCCATCGTACGAGTCCCGGGTAAGAATCAGCCATTGACGGCCTGTGTGAGAACACTACTCCTCCTCTTCAGTCCTTCATATGGTCAATCCTCCATTGCCTGGTCTAGGTAGAATACTGGTTGTGAGTATTCTGAGAGGATTATTCCTTTGTGTGTATAGACACAAGTAATGATACTGATTTTTAAATTTTTTTTCCCCCCCTTTCTCCTTTTTGGTTACTATCATGTTGACGTATTCTTTGAACATTGTTCCATTAGACGTATTTTCCAGTTTAACATTTCTTCCATTAACTGCCACATCACATTGCTTGTCGTACATTTGATTTTGTTTTGCATCGTTAGCTGCTAAACTTGTTTCAGTTACTAAAACAAAACAAAAGAAAGAGGAACTGATAGTAAATCTACAACCAACACACTAAACGTTATTTTTATTGTTAGAGAAGTGGCTAAAATTTCCCTTTAATAAAACCAGCACTTTTCTTCTGCCTCTTTTTGCCTGTGAACACTTTTTTTTTTTTACGTTACTTGTCGCACGGGTTTTTAGACTAGGATGTATGTTAGAATTGTGAGACGGCCAGAATCATCTTCCAGAGTTAAAGGTTTATCAGCTTTAACTAAATGCATTCTGTGGACATATCACCTTTCATAGCACAATGCCAGCATGCCCTGGAGACTCTTCGCTGATTTGTTTTTTGGGAAATGTATTGATGTTCCGACCGCCTGAAAGACACTGTTTGTTTGTTTCCTTGTTACCCATTGGATGCTCTTGCCGCCCTGTATGAATCTCCTCTGCCGTCAATCTCCTGTCACTCCCGGTTAGGGCCGAGCACGGCGGCAAAGCTGATCGGCGAGCGTCACCTTGTTTACACTCCGATGCCCTTCCCCAAACCCCTTTCCGCGAGCTACAGCTCCACCGGCACGCCTGTTTTGCGCACAAGTTCATGTCGGCTGGTATCCCTGCTCCAGGTGCATCAGGAAGCGGCGTCCCTGCACATACGGACAGATGTTCGCTGGCCCGTGCGGCCGCCGCTGGGGGAGCAAGCCGCTGAGGCAGCTTCCCTTGTTAATTCTGCCACTATCCGCTCGCCGCAATCAATCGTGTCTGCGAGCAGGTCGAAAAGGGATGAGCCACGTCTTTCCCCCTTCTGTTAAATTCGCTTTGGCATCAAGTGCTTTCAGCTAAATGCACGTGGAGAACCCAAACACAAATATGGAAAATATACTAACTTTGGTCTTGCTGTTTTTAATGGCTTGAGATCTCAGATACATGTAAAGAAACTGTAGCAGAGCTTTTTTTTTTTTTTTTTTTAAAAATCAGCTTCTGTTTGTGTACTTGTAGGTTTTTTTTAATTTGTTTGAAAATCTATTTAATGACACTCATTGATTTTCTTGTGTGGTCTTTGTTTGACTGAAGAAAGTGTGAAAAGGTCATTGGCTTTATTTGTAAGTTATCACTGTAATTCCTTATGAATCAAGTAGTGACATATTTATGAAAAGACCAACTTGTTGGAAGAAGCCCAAATTAAGCACTAGCAGCAGTAATGAGGCAGGCAGTAAAAGATGAAGTATTTATTTAAGCCTTTATTCCCCTGCTCTGCTCTCTACACAGTGTTTTGTACACCAAGTGAAGGGTGGCTGAGTATTCAATCTAGAGTGTGAAGTTTTCTTCTTGAGGGTAAAACGTTGTTCCCCTTTGTGATTTGAGCACAGCTTCCCACCCCTCCTAAGCCATTCTGTTGAGGTAAAGGAATGTCGAGGTTCAATGGTCAATTAGCCGAACCCTTTGCTGCCTGCAGCGTGAACTAATACATTTCGGTGTGCTGGAAAAGACTACTTTCAATTGTACTTGGAGCTAAATCCTGTGTTGCACTTTATGAATTTTATAGTAATTCTAATGATAATTGTACCTCAGTTTGTTTATAGGTTTTGGGTTCAGATCCAAAGGTTGCTGATAATTTAATTTAAACTCGTCACTTTGTGTGTCGAAGTGTCATATTTAAAAATACAGTGTATACTAGGGATGTAACAATACATTCAGTTCATGATATGGTGTGATTCGCAATCCATTTTCTCATGATGTCCAAAACTAAATTTGAATGGAAAACAACATTTTTTTTTTTTTTTTTTTTTTTTTTTTTATTTCAAGGCAAAAACAAGCAAAAACTACACCAAAGTCCGTTTCATCTCCGCAGGCATTGGGCAGAGCTTTTCATTGTGGTGCCATTATAAACGCTGCATCGTACTGCTGGTGTTGGACGTTGTGTAAGCCATAGTTTCCCAAACTGTTGTCGGCAGACCAGGAAGTGGCCTGAGACCTATTGGCCCAGCCAGCAGGGAGAGCTCAGTTAGTAGTGCATGTGTAAATTGTGAAATGTGTTTTCATTTAAATGCCATTTTTTTTTATTTTTCTTTACTGCATATAAAATTAGAAATTATTTCCAAATTGTTCAAAAACTTTTGTCCTAAATAAAAATGTAATAAACCAATCAGTTATACTGTATTTTATGTCAAAGGTGAGGTTGTCAGTGCAGCCTTGTCAAGCTGTGCTATTACATTTATGATGGACAGCTTTAGGAAAAATGAAGAAACAAAGTACATTCGCAGGTGTTTTCCTGAACAAAGGCAACACTAAAAAACAGAGGACGTTCATTCGAAAATACGAGGACAACTTCGACACAAGGCAAATTAATATTTGTTTATTAATGTCTTGTTTTAATATTTAGTGCTTTGTGCTGATAATGTTCTTCATACTAAAATATTTACATGGTAAGCATCCAGCACAAAATCATTTTTGTCTGCAGTGTGTATCGTCATTCATTTGCATCACAGTGTAGTGTAGCACAATGTATTATTGCATGCGTACTATATACAGGTATTCCGGTGATGTCCTGTGATGGGCTTGCTGTGGTGTTAGCAAACATACCAGTTAAACAGGCAGGCCTACCAACAGGAATACACAAATCAGAACAAATGTTTGCCTATGTACAAGCCTTGTAGAATTTCTTGACACTTTCTTATAAAACAATGTAATTCAACTGTTTGTATTAGAGCACACTTGAACAGTAGTGTCTGGGCAGCTGCTTGTCAGCGGCTGCTGATGCTGCCGGTAGGCTGTCAGTTCCCAAGCTGTGGACCGTAGCGCTGTTGTCTCCACTCTGTGTGTATCCAGCTGCAGCTCAGCACCTACTTATGAGTTTTTATTTATTTTCTTGCAGATTCTGTCTGCTGGGGAACGTAATGGGAACATGCTGAGTGTTTTTGCGGGGTGTGTGTGTGATGGAACTGGTTGGGGGTGCACAGCACAGGTCAGCAGCTGAAAGATTGGAAGGAGTGAACACTTGCTGTCAGGCTGACCTTACGTGACCTCTCCAAACACAGTGACGCTGCAGCTGTTGGTGTGGGTTTTCTTTTTATTTTTTTTCTTTCTTTTTTCTTCCCCTCTTTTTTTTTGCGTGGTTTTGTGTTTAGCTATTGAGTTGCATCGGTATGTTTGCTGCACTTACGTTTTTGTACGCTCCGAAGTGAAGTAAATGAACATTGCTCCTGCATTATTTTTGAAATTGTGAATAAATATTAAGTACGTGTGCAGCGAGTGTCCAGTAACCAGTCGTGCCTTACAAAGGTTGTCGAGTGTTTTGTGCTGCATGTCAGAAGCGCATCAGCTTTAACCTCCTTTTACTCTGTGTTATTTGACCTTTGTGCCTCTGCTTCCCTTTGCTTGGGACTTTGCTTCTTTTTTTTTTTTATTTTTTTATTTTTATTGCATCCTGACTAGCTGTGGCCATCCAGCCACTGGTGTGGCAGGCAGGGAGGGCCCCCCTCCCTTGCCTACAGCTGAGGGCCACACTCGTCCATCACTGGCCCAGTCATTGATTCCCACGCAGCGGATTCCCGGCGCCGGTCCACCAGGGACGCCCCGCACCGTCAGAGCGCTCAGGCAAGGCTGCGGCTCGCATGGCTAAGCAGCCGCCTGACAGCCACTTAGCTGGAGTGACAGCGTGCGGGCGACACCGCGGAGGCCTGCGCCCCCCGGCCTGCGTGCCCCCCCCCCCCCCCCCACCCCACCCTCACCGCCGTGGACCAGCACATCGTGATTGATGATCTTGTGGCCCCAGAGGAGCACGCTAAGTGTTGCGACGTTGCTGTGTTGCTCCAGCAGCCTGGCTGCGGCCCCGGCCCTGCTGACAGCCTCTTGCTGCTCACCGCCTAGCAGAGCCCTGCTCAGCACGCCCGCCTCTTGCCTTACTCTGCTTCTCCTAGCTGCCTCACTAACTTTCACCGGTCAGTGTTGATGCGCGACTCAGGGCATGCTTGCCACATACAAGTGATCACATTTGTTTTGCTTTTACATACAGACTGTTTTTCGTGTTCTTTTTGTTAGCATGGAATTTGCTCTGGTAGGTGCGCCCATGTGTGCGGCGTGCTTCAGGTTGGACACGGCAAGGGCTGATCAGAGCGCTCCTCTTGCTAGCTGTCACTGTCCCTGTTGGTGAATATGATGAGCACATGAATGTGTGTGTGTGTGTGTGTGTGTGTGTGTGTGTGTTTTAATAGAAAGCTAGGGATCTCCTGGGTGTGTAATAGCTCATGAGTGAGTAGCCTGAGAGCAGGTCATCACTGCCTTTGCTGTGCCATTTTATGTTAGGCTTTGGGGGTGGGGGGGTGTTGAAATATGTACAATGTTGCAACAGTATTTACCAGTTTTTTTTTTTTTTTTTTTTTTTAATACGTAGACTCCTTGGAGAGCAGTTTGTGCTGATTGGTCATGTAGCAGACATAAACTCCAGAGGTTCAGGTGTGGTAACTGGGGAGAGTCACCTTCTGCTGTCTTTAACTGCTGTACTGACTCATGGGTCTGAGCTCCCTGTCTGACCCCTGACTCATCGCTCTCATCTACCCACTCAGTCTGGCCAGTGAGTCAGGTTGCAAGTGTGCGTGGATAGGCCCGCGAGTGGGGCTGCTGGGTAACGGTGTTTGTTTCCATGTGTACATGCAGACATGCTGATGTCACACTCTGTAGTCAGATGGCAGCGAAAGGAATTGTTTTATTGTACACATCGGGCCCATCTTGAACCCTTTTTTAGAATATAGTTGAAGAGTTTTACAGAAGTGTTGACTTAAACATTTGGCCATGTGTTTGTTGTCACACTCTCTGAGCTTAAGTTTAAGTTCTTGAGAAAGAGGGGGTAGTGTTTCCTGTCGGAGCGGAGGGTGCGCACATATGTGTGTGCGCGCCATTCACCTTGTGATTGTAGAAAAGTGCAGAACATTTTCTCACTTGAACCCTGGTATACCACTGCAGTGATGAACTAAGCCAGATTCCTTTTTTCTATATGTAAATAATGCTCCTATGATGGTCTCAGTTTCAGGACAGCACTGCCTACTTTTGTGCCCCTGCCCCCCCAGTCAGTAATTAGAGGGGTGTTGCGAGGTGCGCTGTTATTGGGG
Organism: Chitala chitala; assembly: GCA_025773905.1. Lineage (NCBI taxonomy): Eukaryota > Metazoa > Chordata > Actinopteri > Osteoglossiformes > Notopteridae > Chitala > Chitala chitala. The sequence goes on along the minus strand of JABJVR010005340.1, from coordinate 2,796 downwards.
CTGCGTCACAGTGTGTCTTAACGCTCTGATCTCTGCTTCTTTCCCCCACAGGGGTTTCCAGGCAGTCCTCATTATGGAGATCACTTGACTGATGGTCAATTAGTGTCCCATGAAGGATTGTCACCGTCACCTTTTATGAACTCCGGCGTAATGGGTAAGCGGCTGATTCTGTTTCGCTTTCCCTGATTGAAGAGAAGTGTCTTTAAAATGTAATAATAAAATGAAATCCCCTTGGCCTTGCTCTGGGTAGGCATGTTGATTATGTGAGTTAGCACCAGACGTTGTGTTAGGGGATTAAGTGTTTGTGTGTTTGCCCCTCCATCCTTTCCTCCAACACTCCCACACTTCCACTAACAGCCCCTCCCCCACCCCTTCCTGTGGTGACAGTCTTCAGAAGCTGACCCTCCCCCAGGGAGGAAGTCACACCATCACTACAGTTTTCCATCACAAAAGCCTGGCTTGCAGCCATCAGAGAAGCCATAGGCAATCCCTGGTGTCAGGGAGCGTCTTTAAAGAGGCAGGGCAGGAGCTTGGGCTGGCGTGGCGCATGTGCCCGAGTTCTTTAAAATCAGCACCTAGGAGCGGCGATTGGGTAGCCCAACATGGTTCAGCGGGAGGCAGTGAAAAAATCAAGACTGCCTTGTTTTCGTTTTATGTGCTCTTAGGTGGCTGAATGAAAGGATTTGAGGCAGTGTGTTTTCCCCCCTCTCCTTTATTTTGCATTGTTGTTGTCTTTGCAGCGATGGTGTTGTCCAGGCTCGCCGTCGTCCTTCCCTAGAGACCGGTTGCCATGCAAGGTGGCACGCTTGCGAATAGGTTCTGTCACTGAGAGAGGACAGAAAGCGCTGTCACTGAAAGTGTGCTTGGTATGCGCGTGCGTGCGTGCATACGCGCACACACGTGCACACACACAACTCATGGGGCTTGGCTTCCCACCAGGATTTTTCCATAATTATGCCTACAGGTTGCAAAATATGAAATGTGCACAATTGGAAGTGGTAGAATTAGGCTGTGTGATTGTGTGTGTAAATTGCCTGTGCTTATCAGGAACTGGGATTGGGACCTGTGCCTAGTTCTATCAAATGGATTTTCAACTGTAATATGTGGGATTTACATGGAATTACGCGTTTCTGCACAGCCATATTAAATCAAGTCCGCAGTGTTATTACGCTAGTGAAAAAGGGTGGAGTTTGGCAGTTGGATAAAATGCTGTCCAGGGGGGCAGAGGCGAGGGGGTGGGTATCAGGTGATGCGGACTCTTCGAAGGGAAGACTTCCACGTTGTACCTGACCTATTTTTATAGGCATTGTCGCGTTTCCATTTTAAGACGAGACGAGGTAATCTGCCTGGATTACCCAAATCCAAATCCTTGCAGTCTGCAATTTGGTGTTTAGAAATTATTTTTTTTCTATGATGCAGCATTTTTCTGTGATACAACATACTCTGTGTATTTGAATATCCTCTGCCCTTTATCTCAGTGATGTCTGTGGGGACAAACGGACAAGTGTCTTCAGTTTATGCAAAGAGTCTCATGTTGCAAGAGCAACCTGTTGGACAGTAGAGACAGCAGGAACACGTATCAGGATAGCCCTATCATAACTGTGCTTAATTTTGATTTGATTACCATATGTGCTTCTCTAGGAGCAGTCAGCACAGTACAGTTTAATGTGTGGATTTGGAGCTTCAGTGATTCATAAAGACAAGAGAACATGCATCCTTCCAGCTTTTCCAGTCCTGTCTGACCCCAGAGCCACATCCTTGTTTACCTTCATTGTGCTGGAACCCATACCCAACAAAGCCACACTAGACCCCAGTTTGTGGGCTGAGATCTTGTGACTGTACTGCATGCCTTGTGTGTAGCCTCTTGATCTGTATTTCTTTTTGTGAAGAGAGACCTGTTTTTGTAAACGGGTCTGAATATGGTTTTATCCAGCAGGGGATTAAACCTTAAAGGGGAGGCAGCTCAGTGTTCTAGTGTCTGCTTGGTGGATATTATTTAATAGCTGGTCAGGTTACAGTCTGTGCTGGTAAGTTCTTGTTACTGATGTGTGAAGTGACACATGCTTAATATCTTATTGTAGCTGCACCCTTGTTTTTTGAGAAGCCTCTGAATTCTCAGGAATGCCTGGTCTCACGTCACATGCACTCTCACTTGCCTCTCGGCACAGCTCACGGGCGGTCCCATGTGTTTTCACTGTAATGCATGACTCTTTAATGTCTGGTTACCTTCTTTGTTTGTTACACCTTACATTATGTCCAAGTGGAAACAAAGTGCTCGTATTTGTTGCTGTTCTTTGCTAGCTGTGTGAAGGTTGGATTTCAAACGGTCTGGATCATGTGTCTGCGCCTGTGCGTTGTGGCAGGTCTCCACAGCTCAGAGGTGAATTCTGACGTCCACGTGTGGCATTGCACTCCCGTTTTTAAGCAGTGTTGTGAAGGCTTTTACCATTGAAATGCTTAAAACAACAAAATGCTGATGCCCTCTGAATGGATCATAATACCCATTTTTTTATTCATCACTGAAACCACTCCACTGACCCTCCGGTATCATGTTCATTTTATCCTGTTCCCACACACACAGATGCTAATATAGACGTGTCAATGGCCAGTAACAAAGTGCTACACTTATTACTTAATTTGTCAGCTGTAACCCGTGTAATTGAAGCGTTATCAGAGCGAGCGACAGCCTCGTTGATGAGGAAATTGCCCTGAGTCATCTTTATCTGACCACAGAGCGCGTCTGACCCGTGCCACTCAAGCATTGGGATGGGGGGGGGGGGGGGGGGGGCGCGGGGG
>JABJVR010005339.1:0-13651 GCA_025773905.1 Chitala chitala | reverse complement strand
AGTGCATAGAGAGCTTCATGGAATGGGTTTCCATGGCCGAGCAGCTGCATCCAAGCCTTACATCACCAAGTGCAATGTAAAGCGTTGTATGCAGTGGTGTAAACCATGCCGACACTGGACTATAGAGCAGTGGAGACGTGTTCTCTGGAGTGACAAATCACACTTCTCTGTCTGGAAATCCAATGGGCATGTCTGGATTTGGCAATTGCCAGGAGAATGGTACTTGCCTGACTGCATTGTGCCAAGTGTAAAGTTTGGTGGAGGGGGGATTATGGTGTGGAGTTGTTTTTCAGAAGTCGGGCTTGGCCCCTTAGTTCCAGTGAAGGGACTTATAATATTATATCCAGTGAACTCAGCATACCAAGACATGGAAGAATTGTCAAACATTCTCATAGACACACTCCTAAACCTTGTGAACAGCCTTCCCAAAAGAGTTGAAGCTGTTATAGCTGCAAAGGGTGGGCCAACTCAATATTGAACTAAGACTGGGATGCCATTAATGTTCATGTGCATGTAAAGGTAGGCGTCCCAATACTTGGCAATATAGTGTACATTAATACAGACACAATCGCTCCAAGTAGTAGACAGGAATCTGTGATAGGGTGCTATTCAAAGCTTTAAGAAAAATATAGTGACCATGAATGGGATGTCCCTTACATCTCATGGGGATGTACAGAGGTTTGGCAGGAGGATAGAACTGCTGCAGCTTTAAATCACCTACATTCAATCAGTGTCCAAAAATCAACCATCAGTGTCCAGTCACCCAGTGAGGAGTTTTTTTTTTGTCATCTGTACAGCGGAGCAAACAAATGATGGACGGCAACTCCAAGGACAGTGAGAGTAACCAAAGTGGGGATGAACTAAACTTATGATCTTAAAGTAAATAATGCTTTTGTAAAATTTATTATTTTTTCACATTGTGTTCTTTTCTGCGAGAAAAATTTATGTGATAGTCAGTGTATTACATTCATTTTATATTTTTTGCATGTTTTTCTGTGGTGTCTACGTGCAAGTCTAGAATTCATGTTAGTATGTTTGTAAATGTGAACATGTGTATTGTGTGTATGTATATACATAGTATATACATTATGTAATTGTTAAAAACGCAGTCATCCTTCATCATATGTGCAGCAATAAAGTATATGCACAATACATTTTTATTTTTTGTGTTAAAATAGTTTTATAGTATTTTATACATGTAAGTTACATCCATCCATCCATCCATTATCCAGTCGCTTCCTGTTCAGGGGTCCAGGTTACAGATGGAAAAATTTTCTCTTAATTATTATCAATTATTAATAACAATAATAATAATAATAATAACAATAATAATAATAATTATTATTATTATAAAGCAGTTTAAAGCAGTTTGATATAGTCTATATCACTGTTGTGATGATCTATGACAAATTAATTACAATTTCAGTAAATTTTATTTTGTGTCTTTTTGATATTTGTGAAACACTGACTGGCAATGATCAGTCAAAGTAAAGTGTCAGAAAGGAAACTGTCTATCTGTAAAAGAAGGGAGAGACACCCTGTTCATTCATCTATCAGTCATCTATCCCTCCATACATTCATTTTCTATTACACTGATCCTGGATGCTGTTCACTTAATATTCTATTCAATTCAATTTATTTTTATATAGCACCTTATGTAACAATGTGCCTCAAAGCGCAGGAAATTGCAGATATTGAAGAATTAATACAAATGAATGAAGCCAGACAACAACGGAGGAGAGGAACCAAAAACTCCACAGTGTGGAGAAAAGGTTGGCTGGCTGCCCAGCCCCTCCTGGGCATGCTAACATTACAGAGAGTAGTGGTCCTTATAGAGAGCTGGATTGTTCCTAGTAATATGGTATAAATGTTTTTAACAATTACTCTTAACAATAATCAATATAGCTGCTCAGTGGGATCAGCCCATGGGGTCTTACATCTTCATGCAATTTGGCACCACTGTTCCCAGCCTCAAGTGTTTCAGGTCTACTAAACCTAGTTGCTTTTTGACATTTGCAGTACAAGCGTATAATTTTTGTCTGTGGTTCTGAAGGACTGGATTTATTGTTTCTACCAAATTACATCTTTTAATCATAGATTCATTTCAGCTGTGTTGGGTGGTCAATACTCAAATGGGTCATGACATATTAAATATTGTTTTCTGGTGCCATTATCATTATGCACTTTTGTCCAAACTATCTGATTACATGAATGCTATAAAAAAGTCAAGGCTGTTAGTGTGGATCCATTTGTGTATACAAGTGACATGTAATAAAAACCTCACTTAGTAAAGTGATACTTTAGGTGCTGGCTTGTTCGCCGTCTCGCTGTAGTATTCCAAACACATACTGTATTTTATCACTTACCTTTTAGCTTGACAATTATATTAAATTCTGTAATTATGTTTCTTATAAATCTTGCTCTCTGTACAATTAATAATCAGGTATATCTGATTTTTATTTCCGTAAAAAATGGAAATGTATAAATTTTTCATCATTTGTGTTATACTGTATAATTGTATTGTATCAATAATTGCCAGTAATTTTGGTTTGGCATACAAATAATGTTTCTCCTAAATGACATTGCCCAATGTCAACAATATATTTGTAGTTAATGTTATCTAAATTCACTATTTTTAAAATCTGGCCTTTAAAATGTTGGTTGTTTTTGTATTATAATTAGTTTCCAGTAAAATATTACTCTTGAGAAAACTGGAAACAGACTCAATAAATGTATTTATTTGTTTAGTGCAGGATCATAATATGTAAGAACGAATTGCCAAATTCTCTTCAATACGCAATTAAACATTTTGTAAGATTGCTGCATGGCTTGTTAAATACTAGTGAAATTGGTACAGTAACCGCAGTCAATCCATCTGCCATATGTGTTACGTGTTCAGTGATATTCCGTGACGGAGCATTCTTTGCATGCCACTTCATTAGTAAGAAGGATCATCTTTAAAGGACAGTACAATCTGATGTCACCTTTCATTTTGGTCAATGTAGGGAGAAATTAAGTTCAATGTTTGTTACAAACATGTTTCTTATAAAAACATCCTTAGTATTTTTAAGCCAGGGATGATCTTCACCTACTTTATTTCAATCACGGGTTGAAAAAGGGGGCACTTGAGGAAATATATGCAAGTGTGAACAATTCCTGAAGTTCCACCAACTTTTAAAATTATGTAAAAACTTAACCATAAAGGTCATTGGTTGCAGTATTAGTATAACATTATATATTTGGGCAACATGTCAGTTTTAAAATTATTGCATGGTGATAATTCTTATGTTTTGGAAAATTTTAAAACACTCTCTCACTTCCGTTTTAGCCGAGCTGGCTTTTACATAAGCACATTCAGGAATGTGACAAACCTGGAGTGGAAATTCCACAAAGAAATCACTGTGGTGAGCAAAACTATGTTCAGTTCTTTTCAGGCAACCACAAGAGGCCTTTTGAGCTGCATTTTCCTTCACAGACAGAGGCACCTGAGGGCAGTGGTTTAAGTCACAAATTGCAGCTTTTGGCTGTTCAGATATGATCTTCAAAAAGAGTTACACTCGGCTGCCTCTAAATGCATGAAATGCACAGACGCCACATTAATTTGTTACTGAGCCATTCAAACTCAAAGAAATATTGCAAGAACAGCCTCACTGACCAAAGGAGAGACACACACTTAAGAATCACAAAAACAAAGAAAATCCACAGATCAGTACAAGCCGAAATACAATGGTCAGACAACAGCGGGGAGAAAAGCCAGTAGGTTTTGGTTACTCTACTGCCTTGTTGTATCTGACTACCTGAGTGGAAACAGGTACAGATTTTTACCAAGCAGATGAATTTAATCAGGCCATAACATACTTTATGTTTACAGTATGTAACATTATCACTACAGTTTATGTTTTAAATTATCCAACAGTTAAGGGAAGTAAGTAGCATACTCTATTGATTAATTTTGTTTTGTTATAAAAAAGGCATCAATGAAGAAATGGGGCAGGGGGGTTGGTGTACTGTTGTGTACATATAAACAGTAGGTAACTGTGTGGTTTTGGGTCTTGTCCCCATGGCTGGTAAAGGTGTACCACCAGCTCTATGAGGTGATGAGGAGACTGGGAGAGCAGCACAAAGACAAGGCCTTCAGCATCCAGGGAGCTCCCAGGTACACACCACAAGGCTCTTACACCACATCTGCCTCTGATACCAAACATCCTTTTTCATGCATTACTTGCCAGTACCCCCAGTAATACATTCATCTATCAGCCCTTACAACCTGATTCATCCCAGATTGCTGCTGAACATTCTGCACAAGGAGATTCTTAGTTATTTAAACATAACGACACAAAAATCAAACCTCCTATTCCAGGATGAGTTTTTCATACGTGCTGTTGTGAACTCATATTAATGACGGTTGTAACACTGACACAAATAGTAATAGGAAAATAAAACAAAAGTCAGAATAATTCAAGACTGACACATCATGGTGAGCAATTAGTACAACCCCAATTCAATAAAAGTTGGGACATTTTGTAAAATGTAGATAAACCCAAAATTAAATGATTTACAAATCATTTGACATATATTCAATAGAATAACACCACAGAGACAACATATTTAAAGTTGAAACTGCTCCGCTATATTGCATTTTGTAAATAAATGATTATTACTAATTTGATGGCTGCAACACATTTCAAAAAATTTGGGACAGGTGCCAGAAAACCATGAAAAAGTAAAAAAGCTGACTGAGAAATTTCACAGGCAAACAGGTGATAGTTATGAAAGAGGCATTTTTGAAAGGCTCAGTCCTTCAAAAACAAGGATGGGGAGAGGTTTGCCATGACGCACACAACTGCATGAGAAAATAGTCGAAAAAAATAGCGAAATTTAGGTCTATCAACATTTACGGTCCATAACATTATCAAAAGATTCAAAGAATCTGGAGACATCCGTGTGTGTAAAGGCCAAAGATGAAAGCCAACACTGAATGCGCATGACCTTCAGTCCCTCTAGTGGCACCGCATTCAAAACCGATGTCAGACAATAAAAGATATTAGCAACATGGGCTCAGGAATCCTTCAGGAAACCTTTGTCAGTAAACTCAGCTCTCCGTTACATCTCTAAATGTACAGAGCAAAACACAAGCCATATATAAACAACATCCAGAAATGCTGACAACTTTTCTGGGCCTGAGCTCATCTGAGATGGACTGATGTGAAGTTGGAAAATGTTATGTGGTTTGACAAGTTCACATTTCAGGTATGTTTTGAAAATATTGGCTGCTTTGTCCTCAGGGCAAAAAACAAAAATGACCACCCTGATTTTTATCAATGAGACTTTCAAAAGCCAGCATGGGGTGTTTTGGTGACTGTGTGTTAGTTGCCATGGCATTGGTAACCTGCACTTATGACTCCTCCATTGGAAATGTATGGTGTATTATAATGACAGGACTGTGGAACAACTTAAGACATACGTCAAGCAAGAATGGCAAAACTTTCAAACCTTCTGCAATTGGCGCCTTCTGTTCCTAAATGCTTACTGAGTGATGTTTAAAGAAGAGGTGATGTAACACAGTGGTGAACATCCCCATGGCCCAACCTTTCTGAAACCAGCAGGCATCAAATTCATAATAATCATTTATTTGCAAAACGCAATTGTAACAAAAATATTCACAGAAACAGGATTCCCCTGTGCAGAGCGGGTACTTTTATTTAACGGGTTTAACAATGATGTTTTGTTTCAAGAAAAAAAAGCTTTCTTGGGATTGTTAGAAATAATATTTTGGGTTTGCACATTTGAACCTGGCACTGAGTGGCTAGAGTTTAACAGAAATTTATTAATCCTACAGCAAACGTACTTCTCTGCCTTTAACCCATCCCCTTGGGAGGCAGCAGATAGAAATGAGTCAGCACCCAGGGAGTCAGTGCAGAGTGTCTTGTTCAGGAAGACATCAGCATCCTAACCTGATGGTTTACCCATTCAGCACATGCATGCACTGTAGCTTCACACACAGATTTACTCTGAGTGCTCTTGTGTCTTTCTATGGTCTAAAGATGTTTGTCAGGTTTACTGGGAATTCTGACTTACCTGTAATATGTGAATGGTGTAAGTTCACCTATGCCTTGTGAAGAGTTGGTGCTAGGTCTTGTCTAAGGCAGAGTTTTATGTGTTCATGCCTTGGATCATTAATTAACTGTGTTTAAAGTCTATAACAATGTTTGAATTTTAAAAGCAATTATTAAGTTGCTGGTATAGAACTTGGCTGTATTCAAGGACTGCATTGACATAATAGATATCTCACTTTAAATACCCCATTTTAGTGTCCAGCTGTGCTAACTGTACTCTACCATTGGGAATCCTTCAGCGACTCAGGACCACTTAGGCTTGCCAGGACACCCTCACCAGAAGAGTCTTCTCCTGGGAGTCCTGAAGACAACATGAACCTGATATTGGCACCTATCTCATCTGTCCCAAGTCATCCAAAATGTCCCTCACAGGTATTGGTTGTACCATTATGTACCACTGTGTGCTGAGAGTGTTTCCATTGGAAATAGGGCTGGGCATCCAATATTCACCCCCCTGACTCCCCTCCTTTGTGGATATAGTCTGTTGGACATTTGTCTCTCTCGCTCAAAACCAACCAAGCTGGTTCTTGTTTTTCCAGCTCAAAAAGGGCCCACCAGTGCCCCCACCCCCCAAACTGACACCCACTAAGAACATTCAGCATGAACAGATTCTCAGTCTGTTTGATGACAACTTTGTGCCAGAGATCAGCATCATCACTACATCACAGGTAAGTCATACACACCTGTGTGCCTGAGATCAGCATCACCACTCCATCACAGGTAAGTCATACATACCTGTGTGCCTGAGATCAGCATCACCACTCCATCACAGGTAAGTCATACACACCTGTGTGCCTGAGATCAGCATCACCACTCCATCACAGATAAGTCATACACACCTGCTTCTTTGTTTTCTTATGCTAACATGTGCCATTACATTTATTGCAGGGGAAAAGGGGGGATGGTGGTAAAAGTTTATCTCCCTATAAGAGAACATGTTCCATTCCATTTTGTTCTATTCTATTTAATAAAGCCTGAATAACTATTTATGCGTTACTTTCTATTAATACACCTTTATACCCATTTACCATTTGTTTGGATAATGTTTTTTGCCTTTTTATACCAAACGTTTTTTGAATTTCTGTTTTCTCTTCGTACAACATTTTTTTTTTAATGTGTTGACTCTTTAAAACAACATTTTTCTCCGGATCTCTCAATGATGAGAAATAAAGGTTAATTTCTGAATTAACTATATTTCTGAATATATGCCAATGTGTCTATTTGTTACAATAATAACCTTCTGATGAGAAGTTGAAAGACATTGTAAACTGCCTACACAAAGAGTTTGATGCAGTGTGATTCTGCTTGCCAGAGGCCAAACCACAGGATCTTCCTATACACTTGTTGCTCCTATCTGGTCCAGACACCATGTTATCTTATCTCTTCTGCTTTGCAAAACCTCCTTTCCTCAAATGCTGCTCTCACCTTCCCTTGGATAGGTTTCCAGTGCAGCTTTCTACACGCTTTGTCAAAAGAAGGGGTTGGGAAGGTTCCTAATCCAGCTCTTCTTTTGATCACCAGGAGGCTCATTTATAAAATGTTGTGTTTCATCGTGAAATTGTGCAGATGCAGAAACATGACAAATGTGTAAACAGAAAAAAATCAGATTTACAAAACCTGGTGTACACACAACAGCATGCAGTTTCCACTGTATAAATCATACTAATCTTAGAACTGTGTGGACAAGAACAAGGAGCAAACCCTGCCTATTTGCCATGCAAGAAAAGCATATATGCTAAATGCTAATCAGCTGCATCCATTTATAGTGAGGAAATGTTATATTGACTTTCTAACCCTTTTAAGACTCCTATAGTATGCACCGCAGCTGATCGTGCAAAAGTATATGTGTCGTGGTATCACCTCTCTTCTGCACTCAGGGGAGTAGGGAATGTAGTGAGAAACCACTGTCACCGGCATGTGAGGATAGCTGTTAAAATAACAAAGATTTAGAAGGAAAAATATGTTTAGTTACTCTACTTATAAACAAGCCAAATGTCATGTATGGCTCCATTATCAAACCTGTTCGGCTTTTCCACCACATCATAAGAAAATTTGATAAACCACGCTGACTCAGTCTATACTGTCTAGCATTGATGGCATGATGGAGCTGAAGCTTGGTTGTGATATTCTCAATCTGTCAGTGTCACGCCCTACCCGTTATAATCCTTGTGTCCACCAGGTGTCTCCCTTCCTCCTGTTCTTCCCTGCCTAATTAGGTCTTCGTTATGTGTTCCCAGCCCTGCGTAATTGTCTTGTTACTAGTACTAGTAATCCCTGCATGTGTTCTATGATGTTTGTTCCTTATTTAACCCTTGTGTTTGTCTTAGTCCTTTGTCAGTTAATAGATGTAACCCTTGTGTTAGTTATAGCTCTGTTGGCCTTGTCTACAGAACTGAGATTTCCTTGTTTCTATGTACCAGTACCATGTTCATTGTATTAAATCCCCTTTGCACATTAGACTCTACCTTTGCCTCTCTCCCTTCGTTCCCTCTGAACGTTACAGTCAGCTAGTTCTGTCTGTTATGTTCCTGTCACACAGTTCTGTCTGTTATGTTCCTGTCACACAGTTCTGTCTGTTATGTTCCTGTCACACAGTTCTGTCTGGTATGTTCCTGTCACACAGCTCTGTCTGTTATGTTCCTGTCACACAATTCTGTCTGGTATGTTCCTGTCACACAGCTCTGTCTGTTATGTACCTGTCACACAGTTCTGTTTTTGCTTTGTTCTGTGCATAAACAAGTTGAAATGAGGCCCAAGGTTTCTGTGGCAGAGTCTTAGATGTGCCTGTGCCACTGAACCCTCTCCAAAGCCACTGCTCTCCATTTTCAGCCTGATCTAATGGCTTCTCCTAGCCCAGAGACCTTGGGATTTCAGGATGTCATCTCCCTTGCAAGCAAAACCTTAACCCTTGACATTCTTACTTTAAAGGAACTTCTGTTTGCAGGTGTTTCCATAGAGGGTTTTGCTTCTTAAACTCCTTGGCAAACCTAGCCATCTCCTCAGGTTGTAGCTCTCCTGACAATTCTGGACTTTCTATCGTACTACAGTATATGTTATGAACAAGAAGGGCAAGTAATGACAGACACCAATAAAGCTGCTTCTCAAGGGAAATTAGTGTTTGTCTCAGTCCTCAAATCCTAGCAATTAAAACACTATTAGCATTCACCACCAGATGTCTCAGCCCATTTTGTTAGTACTAAGCCTTTATGAGTTTTGATAAGATAAACTTTCTTATAGTAATTGCGATAAAAGTGTGGCTTTGTAACAGCTAACTGGAATCTTATTTGGACAAAAATGTAATCATGCATTTAACAGGCCTTAGCTATATGTTAATTGCATTGTTTGTAAAACATTTTTGACATATATATCTGTATAAGACAACTGTCTACTAAAGTGATTCAGGTTTCAACTGACATGGCCGTGTGTTTGCTTCGAATAAAAAAAAAAAATGGCACAAATGTTTTTGCTATTAGTTATGTACTTGAATGACATTAAGTAGAGGTTTCTGATTAGTTTGACAGTACTGAAATCATGTTTATGTTTTATTCAACAGATTATAATAAATAAAATAACACAAACACACAACATACCTGTAGCCATGGTCCAGTGGAAATTTCCCATGTTTCTCACTCTTGTTGTACATTAGCATAAACTACCTGCTAAATGTGTGCTGCCTGCACCGTTGGTGTGTTATTTACATTCCTTGTGTCATGCCTCCAATAATTAGTTGTTCAATTAATTACACTGGCTTGTTGAACCTCATTGAACTGCCTTGTTGAAACTCAAGCCATATTTGTACCTGAAATAAAACTTGAGGAGGTTGTGTATGCAAAAAGTCTATTACGGAGGGATTTTGTGGTAGCTGCATGAAGCTGTGTGAAGAAATGTCCATATAATATATAATATAATATAACATAAGTGACTGAAAACCTCACTTTTCTGTCCACAGTCTAAAAAGGTCTCTGAATCTCTGCTAGATCTGGACTTTGACCCATTCAGACCAGATACCACCTCCTGCGTTGGACAATCACAGTCACCATTTTCACAGGTCTGTTCTTTCATGGGAAGTACAAAGGTTTTAATTTAGTTATGTTAAAAAGAAACAATACCCTTTTCAGTTCTGTTGTTTTATGTATTAGGATGTAAGAGCTACATCAAACTATTCCTGTGTAGGTGGTCATACAAACGACATGTATTGTACTTTCATTTTCACACATGCTTTATAGAGACATATTCATTTTTTATTCAGTAAATAATGGCAAAATTAAATCTTCCATATGTTTTAGTGTCCTGCAGTTCGGTTTCTGTACAGTGTGTGAACATGCTGCCTTTGCAGCATCCAGAATAAAGTACCTCCCTTACCTCCCGTGATGAGCCACCACTATCTACCACAAAGACAACATCAACGATAAACATCTTTAGATGACAATCTCTGTAGATCAGGGCTTGTACCTGGTATTTCTTTTCCTTAAGCATGTCACTCTCCATGTTTGTAATACAGTATGTTGTTGTTTTTTCAGACACTGCCTTGGGACTTATGGTCGGTAAGATGCTGTTTGTTTAGATATTGTAGATTTCTGTGACTGTGTATTTTATTCAGAAGCAGAGACCTTGGAGAGGCATGATTGGGAGGAATAGTCTTCCGGATCTGAACCCAAATGGTGAATTGTTACTGAATTTTTGTGTGAGCCACAGTTATTAGTCATCACAAACACCTTGTTCAAACATGAGGAAACTGATGTGTACATGGTACCAGAGCTCCTTAGGCCAAAAAACCATGATTGACTTTGATGTTTTGTCATCCAACCTAAAGATGAAGAGAGGGGCAGAGCTGTCAACTGAACACCATTTGGTTGTGGGTTCAATTTGTTGCATGGGTGAAAGTTGGACGAACCTGGCAGACCCAAATGAATAACGAGGATCTCTTGGGAATGTCTGGTAGAGCCATCTGTGCAGGATGAGTTCAGCTTCTACCTTTGACAGAACTTCTCCAAAGTTCACATGGTGTCTGGAGACATTGAGTCGGAATGGACCTTGTTCAAGGCAGTTGTTAAAAGATGCGATCAGAAGGCAGTTGGTACTTGTTGTGGCAGTAAACCAAAGATCCATTGCTGGACAGTGAGGTGAAGGAAGCCTGAAGAAAGAGGCTTCCAAGCAATGCTTCGAAGTGGTCATCAAGATTCAGCTAAAAGGTAATGACAGGCTAAAAAGACCACTGAAAGGCAGTTGAACTCTCAGGCATGGGAGGAGCCTGGAGTGGCCATGAAGAACGAGTCTCTGTTGCCTCAAAATTGTTCTGACAAACCATCTGCTGACTTAGGAGGAAAAGGTACAACTTTGCTTAGAATTTTCTGAGCAAGAATGGAGCAGTACTTTTAAAATCTTTGGTACATTACACAAATGTTATGGCAAGCCACTTCAGCCTAAAATTAAATAAGAATCCACAAATCTATAAACAGTACATGACATATACAGACTGTGCTAAAATCAAGGTTGTTTATATAGTTTGCACAACATTTTAAAAATAAAGTTTACGTTTCAAAACATTTTTAGCTTTATTCTTTCATGATCAATTACCCATTGTCTTATGAATTTTGCAGCTTTTGGGTTTAAGGTATCACTTGCCCTGCTGTAGTGAACATGGACTTCCAATTAGCAAAAACAGACTTTGCTCAACTGTTGAACCTCTGATTCAACAGAAACAATCCAGGTTTGGTTTTGGCAGTGGATGGTGAACCTGTTCCTGCACAGCTGTGTGAGGAGGCAGAGGAGTATGCTAACCTCAGTCTTTATGTGCTTTGTGGAGTAGGGAAAGATATATGACCATGTCCTTAGGTAAATGCTTTGGGAGGTTCTGCAGGAGTACAGGGTGTTCAGATTACTGCTGTTTGCTGTCCAATTCTGTCCAGTCTCTGTACAGTGTAGACTGTGTTTGCATTCTTGGCATTAAATCAAGTCTTTTCGATGTGTTTTGGCATAAGACTTTGCTAAGGCTGTGTCTTGTCACCACTCCTGTTTTAGATTTTCATGGACAGGATATCAAGGGGCAGTTGAAGATGGAAGGGTGAACTGAGTAGATATATGGATGGAGAACAGTTTCAAAGTTGGGTTAGTACAAGCAAGAAACACTGGAGGTGACAGAACAGTGGAGGTACATTAGCATGTACAGCAGCATCAGTAGTGTTAATTACAGTGAGCTATCAAGACTGTTGTGGGAAACCTAAATTAAAGAAGTGAAGGTGTTCAGTCAGGATTTAAACACTGAGACCAATTTGGCATCCCATACATAGCCTGGCAGACTATTCCATAATCTAGGGGCTCTGTAGGCAAATGCTCTAACATCGATATTTTCAACTTACGGCAAAGAAAAGGCCTGCATTCTGGAATCTTAAGGAAAAATTTGGAGTATATATGTATTAATCAACTTTTACCAATGCTTGACTTTTGAGTGGTTTATATGTTAACAGAAGAATTTTGAAATCAGTCCTATATTTAATGAGAAGCTAAAGAAGTGAGGACAGTATGTCATTTATGTGGTCATACTTTTTGCTGCCAGTAATAAAGGCTAATGTGGTGTAAAATGTTTGTCAGAATTGTACTCCCAGAAAGAAGAGTGTTGTAATAATTTAGCCTACTGTAAATAAAAACATGCATTATTTTCTCACTTGTAAGAAAACACTCAACCTAGCAGTCTTTCTGACCTGCAGAAGACACCTGTGAGATTGCAATAATATTAGAACCAAAGGAGAGTCTTGCATCTAAAATGACATTTAAGTTACATGCTGAATTTCTATTTCTACAAACTCAAAAGTCAGCAGGATCTCAGTTTTATCTGTAATCTCATCCATCCTTTAATGTTATTGAGACATCTGACTAAAATGTCATCTTACATGTTTTCATTAGGTTTAATTGTAAAGTATAACTGAGTGTCATTAGCATAGATGTGATAATTGATATTGTGTTTACATATAATATTACGTAAAGGTACCATGTAAAGGGAGAACAGCACAGGGCCCAGTACAGTTCCCTGTGGTACTCCATATATAAATGGTGATGTGAGTGAGGGAGTCCTATTGTATATAAATGGTGATGTAGGTAAGAGGGTCCTATTGTATATAAATGGTGATGTAGGTAAGAGAGTCCTATTGTATATAAATGGTGATGTGGGTGAGGGAGTCATACGGTTGGACATTTAAGCATAGTAATAATGGTTTTTCAGATAAGAAGTAAATCATTGAACAGTTCTGCTAAGGCCAACAACAACTTGAAGTTGGTTTAACAAAATGGAATGATCAACTGTGTCAATGTGGCACTAAGGTTCAGGAAACAAATGCAGTCATGTCCCCTGCATTAGTTTAAATCATAATATTATTTATACAAACCCGATTCCAAAAAAGTTGGGACACTGTACAAATTGTGAAAAAAAAGGAATGCAATAATTTACAAATCTCATAAACGTATATTTTATTCACAATAGAATATAGATAACATATCAAATGCTGAAAGTGAGACATTTTGAAATTTCAGGCCAAATA
>JABJVR010005338.1:0-50559 GCA_025773905.1 Chitala chitala | reverse complement strand
CCCCCCCCCCCCCCGCCCCCCCCCCCCCGCCCCCCCCCCCCCCGCCCCCCCCCCCCCCCCCCCCCCCCCCCCGCCCCCCAAATAAGGTTACAAAACAAAAACACTGAGACACTCTGACACCGGTGAGCCGGTTATAAATTAGCCTTGCCTCTCTCTCTCTCTCTCTCATCCCGTCTCTATCTCTTTATCTCTCACTCTCTCTCTCTCTCTCTCTCTCTCTCTCTCCCTTTCTTATTTTTTTGTCTCTCCCTCTTTTTCCTTTTTTTCTTTGTTTTTTTTTTTTTGCAGTTGAGTTCTGAGTTTCTGGTTCCACCCTCATTGTCTAACCATTGCCGAATGATCTTGGCTAGCTTGGCAGTGCTGGAAAGGGGGGGTCAGTTCTGTGGCCAAAGACAACATATTAACATTAAAATCATGCTGTGATCTACTTTCATTCCTGCCCATCTGCAAAAATATGGAGGTGTTGAAAGTGGAATCCCATGACCTCGGCATGTTGTGCAAATAACGATTTTAGATTGTTATGGCCTTGTCGTACGACTGTGGAATAAAATGAGGAAGGGGCTGTTGGCAGCACAGACACAAGTGCATAGCAGCCAGTCAAATGTAGCAGTGGCACTCAGAAATGTGTGTACATTAAGGGTGCCTCGTCCAGTAGAACCGCGCAGGACATGCGATCCACGACGGCGATGTTGCATTAGAGCTAGGCACCTGGAAAGAAGAGGATGAGCAGACCTTTGCGCGGCCCAACATGGATTATCGCGAGCTCAAAGGCGGAGGAAATAGGGAGTGGAGGGCAGTGAGCTCCGAGCGAGTGCCATGCCAGGGGTCGCTGTTTGCATTATTCATCTCCCGTCTGGGGGTCCGCGTCCGCTGGAGGTGCCAGGAGCCTGTGCTTTTCTTCCCTTGCTTTTACAGGCTTATTTATTTAGTCAGGAAGAGTCGTTTGACCCTAACATGGACTCAAAGCCCAAGAGTTAATGGCACCGTGATCTAATACTGCAGTGTAGTCCCAAAGCTGTCAGGGTGCTTTTCTGTTGGTGGAACTGCAGAGCGCACGGTACCTCGTTATAACAGACGCAAATCCATAATAACACTGCCTCTGCCTCATAAACGCAAGCATGCAAGAAGCGTGTGTCTTGAACTGTTATTTTCCCTATTTACAGCTTTGAGCAGACAGCTTGATAGCAGCTCGCTGACTGTGTTCTTTTGTGCTGCTGTTGTTTTAATTGATGGGCTAAATAGCGTGAAGTGTTCCCTGACAGAGCTGCGGTTCTGGCGCGTCAGAGCACGTTCGCAAACCTTTTATTCCTTTAATGATCGTGCGTCGCGCTGAGTTGTTTCATTACCGTCGAGCGCAGTAACGCGGCGTCTCCCGCGAAACATGACCACCGCGCTTTTTGTCGGAGTGGTAATAACTTTATCATCCTGCTGACAAACTGTCATAGCATTTTTATTTATTTATTTATTTTGCCTCGCTGTGCTTCGCTGACGAGTGCTGTCGCTGTTGGCGGTAAGTGCAGTCGTAACACTCCTCGGTGACATCGATTTGGACCTGAACGCCCAAGGGGCTGAAGCACAAATGTGGGATGGTGTCTGGAGCACCAGACCTCTGCACGACCTTACGGTGCTCAGAGGTACCTGGAGAGTCATCTTTCCGATGGATAAAGTATTTGATAGATCCCCCCCTCCACTTCAGATATTACCTCCTGCACAGAAGAGGATATTCTCTAAATAGTGGTGTAGCTAGAGGCATGGCCAAGGTGGTACCACTCCCTTCCAGAAATCTGATTGGCCATCCTGTGTGCAACTCCAGATTGTTCCAATATAATTGGCTGATTTGAAGTGTCCAACCCCCAGAACGAACATGGCCTTTCCAATTATTAATTTGTAGAATCATCAGTTACAGAAACTAGTTGATTCTGCCCTGTTTTGATTCCTGCCACATTATTCTGTGACTTTACATTTGCGTGTCTTCTTTAACCGCCCAATTTTGATCTCACAGGAATTTTTGTCAGTGGCAGGTATTTGTATGCAGTCAGAGACAAAAACTGAAGTTGTCAAGTAGTGAAAAGACCAATGTAATGCTTGTATATGTCTTAACATTCGGTGTGCATTGACTAGACGCATTGGATGCTCAATGAAGAAATTCCTGGAAAATTCTGAATGAGCGCAGACACTGACCACTGAATTTTGCTTCATAGAAAGTTGGTTCTTTTAGACTTGTGAACCTGTTCGATGTACAATCTGCCTCGTCATTGGCTGAGGTATTGCACTTGAGTCTTCATAATGAACTGATAATCAACATCTCCCTATTATTATTAATAAGATAAAGCGAAAAGGTATAACATATTGGTAAGAACGTGCATAAAGCACATTTTTTAATGCATGGGGGTGTCAGTTTTTATAAGCTCTTTTCTCTCTCGCCTCAGTGAACAGGATAATGAATTAAATCCAAAAATCGCCTAATTTTTTCCTGCTTCATTTTTAACGGCGGCAGTGGTGGTGGTGGTGGTGGGGGGGGGGCTGTCAAGCTGCCACAAAGGCATTATGTCTTTCAGGGCCCCATCCTCTCCATTCGTGTCCATTTTCATGTACTTCACTGTAGAACTGCAAAACAGCAGGACGGATGCGTAGTGGCAGTTTTCATTTCCTGTTTGCGAATTACCAGCAGGCGAGGTGGGTGGGGGGGACGTCCGCAAATGTCCGGCAGCCTTTCATGGAGCTCGGAAAATCGTAAGGGCTGCATCAATGTGTGCGTTGAGCCGTTTACCTGTTTTATTCTGTGACCTGGTGGCAGAAAACAGGGGACCCTGTCGCAATTGTCACATGGCACCCACTTGTTTGTTTTGGTTTGGGGGCTTCAGATGTCCCTCGTTTTATCTCGACTAGCTCCACGGAGCGACAGGAGGGATACTGGGTAGACACACTAGCTGGGATTTCGTGCTGTGTTTTTTCTGAGATGCCTCATTTGGATTCAATCAGAACAAATGGTATTGGTCATAGCCCCGTTACTGTTTACGAGAGCTCGTTTTGCTCACTTGTAAATAAATTAAATGGGATACTTTGTGTTTCACACACACACGACTGCATGCAAATACCAAATACTGTATATGAAAATGTAGAACTTACTGCGAGCTTCTGAATGAACTGCAGTGTTGTGCTTGCAGGTCTTATTAGCTGGAGGAGAAAAATCCCCCATCGTTTTTGAGGAAACTTTTATCCCCATAATAGACTTTGATTAGATTTTCTGCACCATTGGTAGTGGCATGTCAGGCTGACAGTCTCGTCACAAACCAATCAGTGGTGTCCAGTGAATGTGTGTGTGTAAGTGAAGAGAGAGGGCGAGAAAATACAGTGTCTTCTATACACAGAAAGCAGCAAGACTTTAGACCTAATATTCCTCCAAAAATAATTACCTAACTAATCCATCCATCCATCCGTTCTTCCACCCGTCTGCTTCTTGCACTATAAGAGATGTCCAACTTGTTTAGCGACACATTTGAATTTACACGTCTCGTCTTAAGGGTGGTGGAGTTGGCAACTGACCTCGCCTGCATGTTTTAGATCATTGTGGAAGACCTGAGAGCAAAGCACTCTCCTGTCACACATCTGTTTCTGCTGGAGGACATTCAGGCGATTAACAAAACACAAACTGCAAAAAAAAACCTACTGTTGTGGATGGTCTACATAGGGAATCCATCTTCGAATATTATGATTTTTGAGTCTGTCTAACTGTGTTTGAGGGGTTTGAAGAGTTGTGTTCAGCTGGGTGTAGCTCCATGACCATAACAAGGATGCTCTTAATGTTCGGGGAATGGCTCTTAGTGATAAGGGATTTTTATGGGTATCCAGTGGTGTTCACTGTGAAAATCGGAGGGAACAATTCCCTGGCACTGAGTATCCATTATTCAGACATGCTCAACAAATCCTAACCTCTTTCTGTGTTGGTGCTATTGCCAAGTCTTCAAAACAAAGGTTTGCACATAGCTGAATTAGCAAGACAGTTGGATATCATAAGAAAAACATATGGCAAACTGTTCGGCTGAAATGGGGCTACATATGTAAACCTTTTATGTGTATAAATGGCCTGCAATAACTGTTTTTATCTGTCAAAATATTCATAGCATAGAGTGCAGTGGCCATTTAGCTGAATCACCAAAATTCCCACTTGATTTTAAAATTAGTGTTTAAAATACATTTTAAATACATTTTAAAACCTTTCTTGTCCAGCTTCCCACACACATGTTCATAGTAAACTGACATTAATTTATGATAACTGAAAGACTTAGATAACATATGTACAGCCATTTATGCTGCAAAATTTAATGGCTCAGAATATGCTTTTTAACTTGACATAACATGGTAACGTATTGAATTCTGTAAACACGGTCTTTTATCACAAGACGTGACAGAGCATTCCCAGGCTCTGCTTTTTCTCTTCGTCAAATCACAATGTCTTTGTCACACGCGAACCAGCGCTGTTCCACATTCCCAGACACTTTTTCGTTTCTGTTTTATCATCCTTCCCAGTCTATTTAATCTGAGAACACTCAGACATGTTCTTTATGCTGAGTCATCCGCAAAGACAAGATTCCATTTGCAACTAATTTCAGATGAAATCTGATAACTGCAGAACTTGTATATTTTATAACGTTTTTTTCCTGTCCAAGGCAGTAAAATGCACCAAATAACTGCAGCCACAGAAAATACCAGCACTGGGTGTTTTGCTCATTTTAAACGCTGTCTCGATCTGCTGGCCCAGCTGTGGTTAATTTGCCCTTTACGCAAAGTTTAAAAAAAAATGGCTGGAAGTTTATGACTCGCGCGTTTCTTCATTACAGTCGATAATTACACTAGACAACATGTCGTTCCGCGCGACGCCCCACCTGTCACGTCGTGTGGGCGCGAGCGGCGGGTGAGCCGCCGCTGGCGTTCCTGCCGCTGGATTCCACGCGTGCCCTTGTCTCACCGTTTTACCTTCCAGGCCCCCCTTCACCTCCCCTGACAAGCATTTGCCACTTTAAAACCCTGTTGTTTAATTTTAGCCACTTCTGACACGCAGTCGACTTAGATTAATCACGGTACCGCCAGACTGTCACTCAAAGGGAGCCCCGCGTATCTGGACAAGGGCTGCTAATTTGGACCGATGTGAGTTGTCTTCACCCACCCACTCTGTCCCAGATTATATCCCTCGCTGAATTGGGGAGGGGGGCTTGGACAGACATGGAGCAAATGGACTTCCAGCTGTTTCTTGATTCGTGATTGATGATGGCCGATATTGCCGCGGGGGTGGGGGAGGGGCACGTCTTTGCGAAGTACTTCAGTGCCCACTGTCCCCGCTGCCTTATGAGAATAAGAATAATCAGTTGGAGCCCATTTCCTAGGAAACTCTCTGAATGCATATTTGATGTGCATTACAAATGGGTTTTTTCATCTATTAAAGAAAAGCGTGTGCCTTCATCTGCCCTGTGCACAGGACGGACTGTCCAAGAAATAAGCCTCTCTCAGGAAGCCTCTTGCTCAACAGGCTCAAGTGTCTGCCAGGTGCTCCGTCTTCAGCGTTTGGACTCCACACATCATCCATAGTCCATAACCGCATCGTTGAGTCTTGCCTTTGATCTCGGCTGACGTTTTATATGATGTGACGGGTTTGGGACTTGCGCTGAACGCAGCCGTTAAACTTTGCTCATCACTGGGAAAGAGCGGCCGGCTTTTGTGTCTGGCTACCCTCTGCTCTCCCGTGCCACTGTCTCATGGTGACTTTCGCGCCCGTTGAGAAGCCCGTTCACATGTCACGAAACGTTATAAATACGTTAATGAAATATGCCGTGGTGATACGGCTTGCGTTCCAGTCCGGGGCAGCTTTCTCTCTCGAAACCCTCCTGACAAAACTGTTTGTCTTCTCATGAATATGGAGAACGCTCCCCGGCTGTTTTTCCCTTATAAGAGAAGCTGGAACCAGAGCCGTCTAGGTCGCTGCTCTAACTTCCGAGACGCTGTAGCTATCAAGCTGTCTACTTAAAATTTCATTCTGTCAGCATTTTAAATTACATCAGATCATGCTTCTGAATGTAGTCTTTCCACATATTCACCCAAAATGCTTAGAATTTCATAGAATGGTCAAACAGGTAGAGCGATACTAGAATATGAAATAGAAGGAACCCAAAGAATAGGTGAATCAAACTACCGCTGATTTCAGGTCAGATAACTCTGTGAAATAAAACAACTACCTCTTATTTTCTTTATAATATCGCTGCTTAGCTGGTATGTTAAGAAATCTGATCCTAAATGACTTTTTGAAGGTTTTTTAGCTTTTGTGAGCTCTGCTGGTTGTCGTCATCATCATCAGCTAAAAACAGAAGCACTCATACTGGAAGAACTTTGGTCAGGTGAGCTTCACAGCAACACACACACACACACACACAAACACACACACAGAGCTCTCTTTTCCATGTGATTCAGTGTTCCCTTTCCTAACTACAAGCTGACATATGAACTAATCAGCTACCTTGTTGTGGCCATCCTAGCATCTCACACAATCCCAAGTGTGAATTGTTGCTGGAATGCTAAAGCACACGCAGCTCTTCTGTGTGATGTTTTGGCATGTTCTTTCCTGAAGAGCACAGCTAGGGTCTGAATATCTACACAAGCCTCTCACAGGCTCTTGAAATGAACAGGCCTGAAATGACTTGGGTTTTATTCTGTTCAAGGGTACATTTTTTTAAAGATCTTTTTGTTGCTGGAAAGTTAGTTGTGGTTGACATGACAAGATATTAACCTGCTAAATGTGGTTTGTTAATAGAATCATTTGAGGCAATTTTTTTTTTTACCTGTGACAGGTGTCTCTCAGGTGATGCTTGTTATAGTACTGTTGCCAGCGTCCATTTTAATTAATAATCCCAAGTGAAGCTAGGAGTAAAGATATAATAATGAAAACAAACGTAAACAATAACACAGACATAATGTTAGTCAATGCCAGACATAACTCAACACTGGCATAACTCTAGTCACTGCCAGACATAACTCAACACTGACATAACGTTAGTCACTATAAAACATGAAACACCAGTGTCTAAGCACCGCTGGATCAAACTAGACTGAAATAAAGGAACGTACCAGAAAAAAACTGAAAACTCGAATTGGTCATTAACCAAGAATCACAGCCTGTAATAAATACAGAAGTTCTCATCACAATGACGTGGGAAGACTATCTTCAAAATCCTTTAACAAATCCTCTCTCTGCCCCTTGACCCTCCTGTGACTCTTTATCAATTTTTACTTCTGCCACTGGAGTCAGCTTTTAATTTTATGTCATAAAGTGCAGCTGTACTTCTCAGGGAGAGCTGTGAAAATGGACTGAATGGATGTAAAGAAGGAGAAGGCTTTTTAAATCCAGCTGGTGAAAAGGCGGCCGCAGAGAAGCTTGGAAATGCATTAAACGGAAGTGGTGAGAAGCAGCGTAATTAAAGAACTGAGAAAAGGGACAGTGTGAATGTTGTTAATAAATCTGACTGCAAATAAAAGAACTTGCTGATGCTCAGAGATTCTCTGACAGAGCGGTGTCCACAACCCTGTCCAAGTTAAGGTCCAGGTCCAAGTTTAACTCTCTGATGCTCAGAAACCCTCTGACAGAGCGGTGTCCACAACCCTGTCCAAAGCTCAGGTCCAGAT
Organism: Chitala chitala; assembly: GCA_025773905.1. NCBI lineage: Eukaryota > Metazoa > Chordata > Actinopteri > Osteoglossiformes > Notopteridae > Chitala > Chitala chitala. Next base: position 42,888 of record JABJVR010005338.1, on the reverse strand, counting down.
CCAGGTTTACGATTAGGACGGGTTTTGGTCCAGGTCTAAATTCAGATTCAGGCTGAATGTCAGGTCCAGAAGCTGTCTGGTAAGGACGGACATCTGGAGAATGTTCTGGTGCACCATATTCAAAATGCCCTGGAAAACCGTTGAATACATCATCGCCTTCAAAAACTGAAAAAAAGCTGCTGAAGGTAAATAAAAAAGGGAATGTGTGTGTGAAGCTCACACAGACGCATAACCTGAGCTGTGTGCATCGATAGTGCTGCCTTGTGCTCACAAGGTCACACAAGGAGGCCATTACACCGCTCTTACATTTTCATAGCCCTGGTGTCTGATTGCAGTGAACAAGGGTTAGGAAATCTAGATTAAAGTCTGTGAACTATGCTGTAGATAGAGTAGTATACAGGAGTACACTCTGGCTGTTATTAGACATATGTCAAATAAGAAGAATTATTCTGAAGCTAGACCATCCATACAGATTGGCTTGCAGTTGTCTAGTGTGGAGTGTGTGTGTATTCATGACGTATCCTTAGCATTATTCGGGTGATGTACATGTTTACAGTGAATACAAACAAACACGCTGGTGGACAAGTTATTGCTATTTGTATCAAAGTTCAGTGAAACTTCAGATTTTTTTTTTTGTATCCCGCTTATTATTACCTGTTTCACTTTATTTTGTGACAGGTTCAGGATTTCGGCTTTCCTCGCTTTAATGCATAACGTCAGCTCGACGTGTCTGTGGAACTGCATCTGGGTCCGGTGATGTCACCGGCGCCGACATAAAAATGCGGGCTATGACTGTGGAACTGGGAATGTGTGAGAGAGGGCCCCGAGCACATCGCCAAACCATTACTCCCATCACCTTTGTCACGACAGAGGGTGACGTGAAATATTTGAAATGTTTGTTTCATTACATTTTTGCTCTTAAAGACCCAGATTTTTATGACAGATAGGATTTGAAGTTGAAGAACTCATTTCTACTGAGCACATAAGCATAGCTGGTAAAATTTTACGACCGGTAGCATTAAAAGCTTCACTTGGATCTTATACAGCAGTGATTGAAGAGCTTGGTGGAAAAACCCGAGGATATAATGTATTGCCTTTTATTGAGCATGTTTCATTGCACTGCCTTTGCAAGAACTGCAGAAAATATGGCAGGTGAAAATTTGTGAGCCATTGTTATTCAGGTCTATGCTGGCTTTCTTCAATACAGCTTTAATAACAGTTTAAAATGACTAAAGACCCACAGCTGTCATGGAATCTGTTACATTGGATGATATCTTTGGTTTGCTGTACTATCTGGAACTTTTTCCTAGGGAATTTATTAGGATTGATGAGAGTACACAGGTAGACCTTTCAGAAAGCAAATACCCAAAGTTTCAGCAGATCTATGGCAGTTAAGAAAAATCTGGATTCTCAAAAGATGATGAAATCAACCTTTGTGATCAGAGCCAGCCCTTGGCATAGGCCTTAGAGGCAAATTTTAGGGTCACCGTCCATCCATAGGGGGCACCACTGCAGAGATTGGTGGTGGGTTTGGTTGCAATGTGAGGGGCTCAAGATAAAATCTTGCCTAGGGCACCAATCTGGTCAGGGCCGGCTCTGTTTGTGACCGTCAGAGGGACCGAGTGCTTTAACAGCTCACTATTGCTTATCTCCCAGATTTATTGCTCACGCTCAGCCAGTAAAAGCAGTGTGTCGATTTGTATGGTGGCCACTACAAGGCCTCGTTCCCTCTTGTCGAAATGAAGCGTCCGTCGTCAAGCAAAGCTCCCTGATCATCGTTACAGGACGTGGACAAGGAGCGTTACTCTCTTTTCTCTGTCAGTCTGAGAAAGTTTTCAAGAACCCTTCTAGACATCTGCCTCTGTGGAAACTACAAAGGACTGGTGGGTCTTTGAAGATAACTGGGGGTGTCTTCAGCTTTGAGTTGCTGCGATTGCTCTGCTACACTGGTATTACAAAAATGGCAAATCTAACATAAGTGGAAAAAAAAGAGGAAAAAGAAGTGTGTATGGAAATCGACAATGGTACATTCACAACTGCTGGTTTTAGCAACACCATCAGTCTTACGATTTTTAGTTTCCCTGAGTGTCTGGATGACATACACGCTGCATCTTCATACACAGAAGGTGAAATGTGCAACTGGTGAGGAAGGCTGGATGATCAAACGTGTCTGCTGCCTTCTCCAAAGTTCTCACTGATGGAACATGTTCCATCATTATGAGATGGCTCCCTCCTATTTTAGGGCTTTCTGACTTGGTCGAACCCTTCTGTTCGTACCCAATCTCGATCACCCCCCATTTTCTCCTCTCCCCTGCAAATTATTACAGGACAGAATGCTGGCATGTTCACCGCTAAGATGTTGTGGGTGATTCATCAAAGTGAGCAGTTCGAGGGTTTTTTTTTCTTTCCCAGAGACAGTCAACCTGAGTTCCATTTGTTGAAAACTCTGAAATTCAGAGACAATAATTCTTAATTTGAGGTGACAGTGCGACTTCAGCCTATCTGTCATCTTTGCCCGATGTTTAGCTGGATGAGATTCGAGCTAAGGATCCACTCACAAAAGTCCGCAGCACGCGGCTGTAAAGTTATTAACCTGCAAAAACTTAGTGTCTCCATCAGTGACAGTTTTAACTGCAGTAATTGGCTACTTTGAAAACAGGCACAATTTTATTGTCAATATACTGCTTTTATACACTCTTATGGTACTTTCTAACAGCTATATTTTAATACAGTGCTTTGGTGCTATTTATAATGTCATTGAGGGACAAAATGCCGATACAACAGTTCCAAGTCCACATCTGCTTTGCAAAAAATACAAACTCCTCTTGTGTTTTCCTTGAATTTTGCTGAACTAAATCTTGATTGTGCCGCTTTGACGTCGAGGAAATTCCGTGCAATGGATTCCAGGGTCCATGTGCTGTACCGTATACGACATGTGCTTGTGTAGGTGTGTGTGTGTGTGTGTGTGTGTGTGTGTGTGTGTGTGTGTGTGCATTTTGCAGTACATTACAACGCTTTGTTCTCCAAACGTGCGCATGCTTTTATTTGCGATGACACCTGTGTCCCCCTCGTTCGCTTGCAGATGCCTTTCCCAGAAAGTGGCGAGATTGCACTCACAGCTGACGGGAGAAACCTGGTGCTGCAGGTGGAACAGAATCAGTAAGTACACCCCCCCACCCCCCCAGCCACCACTAACCCCCTAAGTTTTACAGCAGTGACAGTGAGGGACACAGGGTCTTAAAGAATCTGCTCTGTGAGCTTTATTGAGTGGATCCATCAGCTCCTCAGTTATGACAATGTGGTCTTTAAATACGTTGACATCCAAAGCTTCAGACACCACAGCACCTGTACTCTATAACCGCCTTTGGGAGTGCTGCTCAAACAGGGCCTTTTTAGCATTAGGCGTGATGTAGTGTGCTATGCAACACGTGTGACTGTGTGCTTGTGTACATGTGCATGCTGCAGAAGGGTGTCAATTTTGTGCTAAAGCAGCGGGGAGGGGGTGAGTGTGTGTGTGTGTGTGTGTGTGTGTGTGTGTGTGTGTGTGTGTGGAGGGTGTTATGCTGTGGAAAGTGCTCGGCACGGAGCAGTGGTCAACCTCACCAGCCGCCTCCTGCCCACCGACCACAGCGCTGCCTGTGACATTACAGTGAAAGGGCAATTCATTGTCCATTAAATAAAGCCTCCGATATTGATAGGGCCAATTTTGAAGGTCACGGTAAACAATCCAATTTCCTGTCCACCGGGCTGCGGCAGCTATGGGGCCGAAATGCAGCCGGCTCCCGGCTCGTGAGGCCAGAGCCTCCTTCCCAGGCCACGTTCGAAAGGCAAATGCTGAGCGGCACGGGGGAGGTCTACCGTCAACGCACGGGAAAAGGGTGAGCGTGCAGGAGAAGATGCGCATGCGACGCAGCGTGAACTGAACACAGCTGTCCTTGTGACTGAACACAATCAGATGAGGTTCAGAGTAAGTCATTTATCCCCTGGGAAATTTTGTGCTTTTGGAAGCAAAAGAATGATGGTTTGTGTGTCCATGTGGACGCTAAGTGTGAGAACGGGTCGTGCTGTCATGCTCTTTATGTGTCCATGTGGACGCTAAGTGTGAGGACAGGTCGTGCTGTGAATGCTCTCTTTCGCTATAGCAACAAATGTTTCCAGAAATGCGATTTTTTTTTTGAGGTAATGATGCCCTTAATCTGGGGGGTTATATTGTTAAAATTTACATTTCCAATGCAAAAGATGTCAAATAAAAGGTTTTCCTCAACAAAGTAAATGTTGTGTAATTAATATTTGATCTCCCTGAGTCCATTTTCTGAAAGATCTTGTTGTAGGGTTATGTTAGCATTAGCACTGGTAAATGTCAGTTTGCTATATTTGTGAATTTTCTTCAGTAGTGTCAAGTGATTAATTACTTTAATTATGGGTTTAGTCTCATTTTCGTTTGACACAATGTTGTGTTGTCAGCATCATGCATCTGTTTGCAGATCAGTTTCTATATGAAACATTAGTGGAACAAGACAGAAGTGAGTTTTGGGCTCCAGTTGAGAATCGGCTTAAGGTGAATCAGAGTCAACATGTTAGCTGACTGGTGTAAAACACAACTGAGCTGTTGAACCTGACCCAGTGTTGAACATGGAGTGGACCAAAATCTAAAGTCCTGGCCACACGCCCCAGGGTGAAACAAAACAAGATTCTTCCTGTAAAGCCTGCATGTATTTGTGTTCAACATTCATTCTGCACTCGTTTTACAAAAAGCATCCGCAGTGAGGGAGTGTGAGAGCAGAGTAGGATGGATCTCAGCAGCATGAGCACATAGACATGAGACACGAGAAAACCGTCAGTCTTCACCAACATGATTCGTTTGCAGGGATGTAACTTTTGAACACCAGGTCATGCTATGTGTGTCTCTCCCTCAGGGCTTTCTAAATGCACATGTACGTAGCCCTTTGGGGGGTTCACTGCCCTTTTTTTCTTGCCTAGGGCAGGCCAGTGGCACTGCTTAGTAGTGTCTCTGTTTTTCTGTTTACTTTTAGGGACAATGTAAAGACATGTATGGTTAGCCTGTCTCACTGGAGTAGGACAATCCAGTTACTGAGGCTTATTCTGAAAAACATTTATAAATCCCCCTAATCCTATATGACTCCGCTATGGGACTGGAAGAATATACGTGCCTGAGGGAAAGTATTCACATACCGCATAACAAACTGCACGAGTTTTAAAACACAATTCGGGGTTATTTTTCTTAAACCTTGCATTTTTTCTGACCATTGTCTGTAGGAATATACTAGATGAATGCACACTTTGTTGAAGTCTACTTTCACTCATGACACAAGTTAAATGGCATCGCTTTAGAAAGATTTAAACTGTTGCGCATACAGAAGCACAGCTGTTTTATTCACCAGTAGGGTATTGGTTCTAAACCACGCTCACTTTCCAGTGTGTGGGAGTTGTTTGGCCGGTCTGCTCCCAGCTCCGGTCCAGACATTTCTGCAGGGTAAAATGCTGACATTGTTAACTTGGAGGCTGCACAATGGACCCCGTGGAGATGGCCAGCATATGGGATGTCTTTTGGCACTGGGGCCTGTTTGCATTTACCCCCGGCCAGGCCTCAGAGGAAGGCGGGGGGCCACAGCAGCTCAGCTGGGCCCACGGTAAAGTAGGTCAGCGGAGCTGAAATCTGGCAAACTTGAGACTACCCTGGAGGAGTTCAGCTGTGAGGGGGGGAGGGGCTTATGTGTGTGTTTTTTACAGGTCCCCCAAGCTCTCATGCACTGCACTCTATGAGAAGATGAGGCTGAACTGAACCAACGCCAGTAATAAAGCAATTTTTTTTAGGGACGTAGGTGGGTGTGAGCGCTGTTGGAAAGCAGATTACGACCATGAAATGAACACAAAAGGTCTCGGGACTTGAACGAACGTGAATGTAAAAGCGTATTGGCTTGCACCCTCCTACCTGACTGGCTGTCACCACCTCTGCCCTTTTTTTTGCCGAACCCCTTCATCCCATGGGATGTCCTGGCAGAGTAGCCTCATGCTAAAGTGATGGTGAATTCCTCAAAAGGGATGGTGCTACGAGGCACGGAGCTCCACACCCAGCGAGTTCTAACACCCGAGTGCAGCCAGAACACCTGAAAAACCGCTAGTTCTACTCAGGTGTCAAGCTTTTGGACGTTCATTCTGAGCAAAATTGGCAGTGAGATAATACTAGTGCTGCAGGACTGAGCTGACGCAACATTCGCTCAGTTAGGTCTCAACTCTCCGGGTTTGCCGTAGCTGAAACGGGACGAGTCAATGACGGGACTGAAATTAAAGCCTTCAGCAAGGTTTAAGGTCATCTTTTAATGAGCTCTGTGCATTTTTGCTGTTTATTTTAATAGGCCCCAACATATATTAATGTAATTCAGCCTGTACTACATATTACCCAGTGAGTACTCACTTCATTTCTTCCTACAGAAATAGGTTTTCACACATATAGAAAAAGAAATCTGGAATCTAAAAAATAGAATATAGACGGAAGAAACGCATACATATATATTCTTTTTAAATTGGGGTTATGTAATATATTCATCTTATAACAATGTGTTTTTCTAGTCAGTAACAATGAGAACATAGTAAATATGTGGCACATATTTCTAAATCACGTAGTTCCCTGTGACGAGCACTGCAAGGTGTTAATTAGAGGCCAAACCCCGGCTGCAAAAAGAGTTTAAGAGCCGCGGAGTCAAACTGTGACCATTCATTTGCTGCCGACCAAACATACCTCCTTGGGGATTAATCTGCATTTAACTAGCATTTTTATTATGAGCAAAGTCAAGCTCTGTGTGTAAGCCAGCTGATAGTGTGCCAGTGTCCCTCTGGTAAGACTGACTGGTAGGAGCAAAAAAAGGGGGGGTGTCTGCTTCCCACAACCTCAGCCCCCCAAGGGCCGAGTTGACACACCTGTTTCCGTTCACGGCGGCCCGGGTTTGGCCCGCCACTGACACAGGGAAGCCAACCTTGTTGCCAGCGTCCTTCAAGGATGGCTTCCTGAAGGCTGCATCCGACCTGTAAAAAACGGGGAAAATTACTTTAGTCCCACTTGAGATGAAATCTCGAATTACACAAACACTATAGCTGCAAATGGATAATTACATCCTGTCAACAGGTTAAATTGCACGTCTCAACCACCTGAAGTAGGTGATAAAACGAGAAGAGGCTTCGGTTTAACTCCTTGGGATGAGCGTTTATCCAAACGGAGGCTTTAACCTCATAATTGGCAGCTTTTCTTAAGAGGTTATTATACTTATTTGCAGATAGGTGAAGCAGCATCATTACTTGTAAATTTCATTTAAAAAGCAATAATACTAAAATGTAATTGCTAGCAAATTACCAAACAATTTTTCTTTCTGTTGTGGACATGTTGTGTTTCATGTCTTCAAATATGAAGAGATTATTTTTCGTGCTCTCCACAGTTCATCAGCCCATCATCAATGATGACCAGGTTCTCTTCTGTTCAGGAAACGTTCAGATTGTCTCCACTTCAGCTACAATCAGCTGTTAAACTGTCCACGCGTCTGAAGCTGAGCTGTAAATCCGCCATATTGCTGATCGAGGATCAAGTTTAAAATGAGCGTAAGGTCGATGGTCGACTCAACCATCGAGGCGACTCGTTTGTCCCGATGTTTGCCCCAAAAAACGTGGTGGGCCGACGGTTTGACCTGCCAGACGACAGCGGGACGCTGTGGGAGGCGGCGTGGCTGACGGGTGGCTGGCTGCGTACAAAGCGGCCCGGCGTTGCGGGGCGCGCGGCACCGCTGCCGAATTGGCTGCCCCTGACGACAGCTCGTAGGTCACTCAGCACGCGGACGACCCGGGCTCGTCACGTCGCACGCCCTTCCCCTCTCTTCAGCCCAGCGTTGCCTTTCGCAGTAATTAGCTCTCCGAGGACTTAGCGGCTCAGGAATTATGGTAATATATCAGGTCCCTCACTGTCCTGCGTTTGGGGTCAGGAAGCGTCTTTATGCAATAATAAATATTTCACGAAGCATTATTTATTAATTCCTCTTTTGTCTTCGCTGCAATTTGTTCCAAAGGCAGAATGAGGTAATGGATACTCAACCTGTTTCCACATTAGAACCATGAGTTCTTTTCTGAAAACTTGTAGACACCTGTTGTCCTTTTGGATGGACAGCTTGTCCATTTCAGACACCTGTCTCTTTTTCCAAACCAGAGACAGTCCAGGGGGGTCTACACACCATATTTGTTGGACATAACAGGCACATGCATGCTTTAAACCTCTTGTGTATTTTATGGTAAGCACGTCTGACGGCCGTCCACACATTAGAGCAGACAGCCACAGAATGCCCTGATTACCAGTCCACCGATGTTCCTAATGGACTCTGCATCTTCGTTTCCTCTTTTTGACTAATTAACTCACAAACATCAATGTCTTTGTTATCAAATATTTATTAAACCTTAGGTTTAAAAATAAATATAGTAAACAAATATTTATAGGTGTATTTTAATCATGATTATAATATAGTATTTCTCTTTAATTAGGTAAAGTTTTCTCTGGGAGGTAAATTTCACAGTACGACTTTACAAGCCCATAAACATCCAAAGTGCTGTTTGGTGTTTCCATGTTGGTTGTCTCTGATGCAGGTTGCTGTTGTAATGGACTGCCTGTGTTAGAGTTTAATCACAAGATTTAATCTCACTGATATCATCGCTGTTTCCAGCCATAGTGTTTATCGTGTACTTCATTGCGCCCTGTACTTTTTTTGGGTTGCCCAGCTATGTGACCACCACGTACAAATGTTTTTCTGCCATTGTTGTACCTTGTTGACACTTGGGTCAGCCCTTATCGTGTTTTCCTTAGGAAGTGATTCCAGTTGGCGTTTTGCTGGAGTTAGTTCAGCACCCTCTCTCTGCGTGCAGTGTAAGCATAAGGACAATTTTACATGCACGTGTTTACGTGATTTGTCAGCCAACAGCTGTGTGGGTGGCAGACCTTTGTTATGGTCTCATAGCGACTAGATGCTGATGTTGCATTCTGGGAAGACAGCCACGACAGCCTCTACTTGAGTCACTGGGTATAATTTAAGAAGGAGAGTGTGTGCCCGGAAGAGTGGGTTTCTACACAATGGTTACCTAAGAAGGATGGTCATTGCAGAGGATGGGGGTTCCTGTCCTGGCTGAACAGGCCATTGTCAGCACCCCCTGCCCCCCCCCAGGAAGGCAAGGCTCTTGGCTGCAGATGGGATCCAGAAAAGGCAACAGCTGGTTTTCTGTTGGTTAACTTGGCCAATAAAACCCTGGAAATGGGTGTTTGTTTTCAGCAGAGAAGAAAAGAATGCATTTAAAATAACGATTTCCTCTCTCCACGGGCTCTGCGTGTGTCTCTGTCTGCGTAACTAATTTTGTTTACCTACCGCTGTATAATTCAAATTAATACGAATAGATTAAATACGGTGTTAACAGAGTCGAAAGCATTTCTCCTGGATTTAAACATCATGCATTTTTAAAAGCGAAAAGCGAGTGGGGATCGAGTTTTGTAACCTAATGTAATGAAAATATTTGGTAAACGTCCATGGCTATGTGTAAGGTAATAAGGTAATAAGCACAACTGTGTTCTGTACACAGAGACATATATGTGTGTGTATAAAGCAGCAGTTTGAGAATAATAAAAGACTTCAGAAACATTAAAAATACTGTGAAAACAAAAGCTCCAACTAAAATAATTACAGAGGTGATGCACCTTTCTTGTCCTTGTCAGCTTGAACAGCTTCTGTAAACTTCCTACAAACACCCAGTTTTGTTGTTTCGCTGGTCCGGACGTGTGGCTCAGTTTGTTTACAGTGTCATGGCGGGTCAGCGCCAGACGCCTGGTGCTTTGCAGGCTATTTTGAGGCGTCAGTGTGCGTGAACGATTGTGTTGGTGAGGCTTGTGACCACTCCAGCGTGCTTAGAGATAATTAACCGGTCTGCTCTTCTGCAGAACGCCTGTGCTGGATCTGCATGTGGAGATCTCAGGGCTAAAACGCTCCCCTTTTTGCTGGTGATGATTACACTCCTCTGTTCCTGAACACGTTTCTGATGGCTCGCAAATTACGGTGTTCTGGTGTAAATGGCTCCTTTGAACGTCCCATTATAGCTTAAGCACTTTTTTGTTAATTTCAGCATCAAGTCTTGACAAGGGAGTGTTTTAACACTGGGTGAGATGATTCCCTTATAGATGCTTTTGATTATTTTTCAGATGTTGAAGCTTACTTGTAAATCTCTAAGAAGGAGTTCATTTATCTCCTGGAGCCACCGTTAATGGAGCCAAGTTCCTGTTGAGGTAGTACTTGGTTTTTGGGACTTTGGGCCCGGTCAGTACTCTTCACTTTCCACATTTTGTTCCATAGTCCAGATTCTTGATGACACCTCCCCAGTGACACACCCGTAAGCCGCACCTTACCAGTTTCTTCTGTAAGTTGTCTTAAACCACCATCTCTGGGAACGTTCTGATCCATTCAGTTTCCTGCTCATGGAGACAGTTCCCTGTCTGACGAAATCTTTCTACATCCTAAAACCATGCAGATGTGAGAAAAACCAATTTGATCACATCTGAGGAACTACAGACTGTGGCAGAGAGTGATCATCAGGGTCACAGAAAGAGGAAGAAAAGGATAATGTGTCATTTGATGGATTCTCCTCTTCATCTTCCTCATAAGTACAGTATCATATACAGTATATTACTGAGAACAACAATATAGCTTTTAGTCTTTTATCTTTATTCGACTGCAGGCCTGTCCCAGCAAATGCTCAGGACTAATTACGCCCGGCTCAGACATTTTCATATAGCCTCTAGTCGAAGTTACACATGTGAAGGGACGCTAGCTTCACCAGCCTGCCTTACTTTGGGTCCTGTGCATTAACAATCCACAACAGCAGAGTCACATTCGGCTAGAGTACTTATAAATATTCACACTCCATTACTTCCTGTCAGTCTGAAGGCATGATGAACAGCCATCTCTTGTGTATCTCTCTTTTGCTAAGCAATAAAAAGAAGATTATGAAATAAAGGAACGTATTTCTTTACATCAGACAGTAACGGCCACATCCCCGTGTTCTCTGTGGAAATCCAAAATTCATGGTCTCATCAGAATGTGATGATAGGAAATGCTATACGGCTGTAGATGCAGTTATTCCTATTTGCATTATTCAGCCATAAAGCGTTTTCACAAAGCAGAATCGTGGCTAGCTGAATATGAGTAACATTAAACAGCTCTGTGATTAGTGACCACTTTACTGTTATCATCACAGAGCTGCTCTGTTCTCCTGCGAGCGTCATGTGGAGTTGGCAACCCAACCTTATCACCAGTTTACCAGCAGCTGAATGTAGAGCAACTTTTCTACTTTAACATCGCGATCCTCCCTCAGCCTTCCAGTGTAAGTCCTCTTCTCTTCCCCCGGCCTGACTCCTGTCCTGTCCATCACCTCTTCAACACCTCCTCTTCTCTACCCCCGGCCTGACTCCTGTCCTGTCCACCACCTCTTCAACACCTCCTCCTCTATTCCCCTAGCCTGACTCCTGTCCTATCCATCACCTCTTCAACACCTCCTCTTCTCTTCCCCCAGCCTGACTCCTGTCCTGTCCACCACCTGTTCAACACCTCCTCTTCTCTTCCCCCGGCCTGACTCCTGTCCTGTCAACCACCTCTTCAACACCTCCTCCTCTATTCCCCCAGCCTGACTCCTGTCCTGTCCACCACCTCTTCAACACCTCCTCTTCTCTTCCCCCAGCCTCACTCCTGTCCTGTCAACCACCTTTTCAACACCTCCTCATCTATCCCTGTAGCCTGACTCCTGTCCTGTCCATCACCTCTTCAGCACCTCCTCCTCTCTTCCTCCAGCCTGACTCCCATCCTGTCTACATTATCCTCCTCCAACAACTCCTCCTCTGTTTTCCCTAGCATGACTCCTGTCTTGTCCAATATCTCCTCCTCTTCCCCCCAGGCTGACTTCTGTCCTGTCCACCACCTCCTCTTCAACACCTCCTCCTCTCTTCCCTCAGCCTGACCCTGCTCCTGTCCACCACCACCTCCTCTGCTTCACTGGAAAAGTGTCAGACTGTAGATTTCATTCTTTGTACTGACTTTGTGCTGTAGTTTAACCCCATCTAGGTTGTATGACACGTTTAAATAAGGCCATTTACAGTGAAGGAGAAGGCAAGCACATGAACTAGTAGATTTTAAAGCAGAAGTCCCCAATCTCAGTATTTGTTCTTGCAGCAGATGGCCTGAGTCATTACCCGTCCCTGCAGGTCTACAGTATGAAACCCATGGAGGGAGAGACATGAAGACTGTCAAGCCGATCCGCTGAAATGCGTCTGTAGTGCAGAATAATCGACGCGGCGTGTCTCCAAGCGAGGTTCAGTAATTAGGCCTGACATTTGCATTAATAATTCTACACCTTCCAAACGTCCCCCTTATCTTCCCTCCTGCCTCGCTCTGAGACTCGGGCAAGGCCGTCATGGTGTTCAGTGCGCAGGTTCGGTCCCGTTCCAAACGCGGGCCATGCTCCGGGACTGTGACAGGATGAAAGGCGTCGGTCCGTGTTGACGCAAGAGCAGCCGGGGCTCGAGCGGAAAAACACGCCAATTTATCACCTAATGTGCCTCTTTGTGACCTTTGAAGTGGCGGTCAGATGTCCACGTGTCCTGTCCACAACAAGTATCAGAGCCGGCAGCGTGTGCCCGACAATTTAGGAGTCCAGCGAAGTCGGTTCCACATGCTGTCAGAAGGTGCTCGTCCCCAAAATTCTGTGGGACAGTTAATGAGCCGGTTGTCGAGTGAAGTAAGGCCTAGAATTTTTTTTACTTATTTATAATCCACTTAGCTAATGGGCTGAAACCAATTCAGGGAGCGTGGTCTTCGACCATGGACGGATGCATCATTTACTAAGGAATTACTTTTGGGACAAGCTTGCTTGTTGATGTAATCATAAACTTTTGTATGTTTTGAGAGAAACTATTTTGAAAACATTCATATGTGCATGTTTATCAACTGAATAAAATTCTTACCATAGAAGGTTACATATGCAGAGGGGAAATTATTTGTGATGGGATTACAGTGCTTTTTCATGGTATGTGAAAATATTTACCTTAGTCTTGTGCATTGGTTGCACTCATATTAGATGGTCCCTTTTCATGGGACTGGTTAAAAGGTGGATATAATCATTATTAAGCAATGCCTCATTAACCCACTGCCTGGAGACTTCCAGAAGCTTCTGAAAGCTTCCAGAGGTGAAGGCTTGGCTACAGAGGGTGTCTGCACCAAGCTGTCGAGGTGTGCTGCGATCTTGTGCTGGGAGTCCCACTAGAAAACGCTGGCATTGCACAGGCACACAGAAAATGTCATGGCCACACTTGCTGTCCATGTCACATGGCTTCTGCTGGTTCTTAATCTCTGGGGAACGTTCACTGCACTCACCAGCCTGTTCTGTAAGCCCCAGCACTATACTGGCTGGTACCGCTCTTCCCATCGGACTATGACAAAAGACGAGTCTGAATGCCAGAGTGGAGTGAATGACGGACAGCTGGATATCAGCAAATCGAATTGGAGATACAGATCGGTAGCTTTCCTCTTCTTCCTCTTGTTCTGCTCCCAGGCTGACTTGTTTGTTTTCCCTGTTTCTGTCAATGCTTAAGCATTTACAAAGCATCCACTTTCACAAAGTCTCTCTGTACCTTTTCTGCTTTCTTCCTCAAAAGAGACTAAATGATGATTAGGTTCAGGTAGTTGATAAAGATGGTTTGAGGAGCTCTGTGGAGGTTTCACACGGATGTTTGTGGCTCTGCAGTTTCGAGGCATTCAAGACTACGTTGCTATCAGGTTGGGAGGGGCAGGGCTTGTTGGCATTAGTCACATGGGCCGCTCATGCTGAACGTGCGGCATGCTGGGAAGGAGCAGGAGGCAGGCCCAAAACAGCCCTGACGTCATGCCCTGGCTTGCATGCAAAGCAGTGCCCTCCAGGTAGTCAGTGTAAGGCCCTGTGTTACCTTCACGCGCTGGCTTCCCTTGCGTAGCTGGATTCAAACAGGGCAGAGGTGAGACCAGGCAGCGAGCGAGCGCACGTGTGAATGGCGATGATGTCACTAAGGTCAGGTCAAGGTCCTGTCATCATCGGAGAGGGCACACACCCACACAGACATGTGTTTTGGCCAACACTGGGGCAGAGTTAACTTCTGTCTCCTTCAGAGGTTGCAGTTCCGTCTCAGAGAGGCCCCTAACAGGATAAAGAAAAGCAGAACCAGACTCGGCCTTGTGTGGGTCATAACAGGGGCCTGTCTGGCCCTCCCTCCCATGTGAAAAAAACTCCCCCAGTAGGTCCCTGGGTTTCCTGTGTAATACAGCCTGCAGGGGGGTTCTTGCTTGTCTCTTACGCTTGTTCTTATTGGATGACATCATCTCTGTTCCACCACTGGCCTTTCTGTTGTTTGTCCTTTTTTTTCCCTGCTTGTTTCAGAATTAGACTTTCGAAGATTTAATGTTCTCGTCACATTGCCGTGATGTTGTCGTACCTTGCACTGCCACATGAGCATTACAGCCGATACCTGCACACGTTAAACGCAGGATGTTTGCCCACCTTAACATTCACAGCCTAATTCCTTGGCTGTGATCTGGTGGGCTTCATGCGATGTTCCTGCAGTATGAAATGAATTTGAAAAGGAACCACAGGTATGGTTTTTATTTAAAAAGACTTGGATCAGCATGCGCTGAGAATGCACTGACAGCTCCCAAGAGATACGCATTTTATGAGGTTCCTGAGTCACTTTAACTTCAAGCCAGATTCTTTTTGAAGGTAACAGATAAAAGATGATTTCCTTTGAAAAAGATCCGTTTTAAGGTGACCTGGGCAGGAAGGGGGAAGCATTGATTAGGCAAGGTTATCAGTAGAATGGATTAAATGTGACTACCATGTGCTATGAGGTCAGGTCAGGGTGGGAATGGCTTCAGTTTGACTGACATTTCCTGTGAGTTGAAGTCAAAATGGGAGTGGCTTCAGTTTGACTGACATTTCCTGTGAGTTGAAGTCAAATTGGGAGTGGCTTCAGTTTGACTGACATTTACTGTGAGCTGAAGTCAAATTGGGAGTGGCTTCAGTTTGATTGACATTTACTGTGAGCTGAAGTCAGGGTGGGAGTGGGTTCAGTGTGATCAATGTGTACGATGTCTACTTTTTCCACAGTCTGCTGCTTGGCCAGGACTTCACTGAGACACACTACCTGGAGGACGGCAGGCCAGTGACAGTCAGCCCAAATTACACTGTGAGTCCGCAAATCTCTCACCCTAAAATCTCCTCCTTCCCCTGTATTCCTTTTCCCTGAAATGACCTTTCACCTGCCTTCCTTACAGCCACACTGCACTCTCACATGGCATGCTGGGACCATAACTCCATAACTAGATCATACCCATACTCTGTCTTTGGTAACTGTGTTATTTTCAGCCACACCCAATGTGATTTGTGCGGTCACACAGACACATATTGCTGCATACTGTGCATGCAAAACCCCGCATGAAAACACAGAAAGCCTACCTGGGTGGACAGTTGCCTATAAAAACTATATTAAAAAAATAATAAAAAGTAAAACAGCAGATGCATTACAAATGCTGTATTTGCAGGCTGTAACAAAAGAGCTGTGGTTCGAAGCACTGACACTTGAGCTGCCACAGGATCGTTTTTAAAGCGATTCGTGAGAAAGTACAACTTGGGCTTTCTGGATGTAGTACAAGTTTCTTGTGTTGTGCACAATCCAGTTTACATTCTTCCTCCAAATTAAAGTGCCTGTCATCTCATGACTGCAATTAAGTGATAAGAAGGTCTGGATTTATTGGAGCAGAGGTGTCAGACTTGAATCATGACACCCTAAACAACCACAAAGGAATTCCTCCAGGTTTTTATGCTATGCAAGACAAATTTTTGCCCCATTCAGCTCTTGATTAATATTTAATTATTATGCTGTCTCTGCACAGCCATAATTTGGCAAATGAACTTTGTCAGTTGCTCAGACGTTGCATGCATTTTCTTTGATTATAGCAGCAAAGATCTGTCAAGGACAAGCAAGGGTTCTCCTTAAGCTGTCAGCAAAACACGCAAGACAGAAACCAGCAGAAGCCGCTGGATCTAACGAGTCGGCTGCAACGTTATGTTCAAGATAACGAGCCGTTTCCTCTGTGTGTACACAAATACAAAAGGGCAGTTTACAAGTCTGAAGTGCTTCAAGAGTTTGTTGACCATGAGAGAAAGGGAAACAATGTCACATGCACTATTCATAAAACAAGGACGGAGATCTGCTATCTCGTGCCAGCGCAGCGCGTGCATTCCCTCCCGGCGGATGCGAGATGTCAACCTCTTCTGACTTCCATCTCATCTTTTTGGAAGGAAGGGGGGAAAAAAAGCCTTCATACATCTGACAAAAACTGGGGAAAGACAGAACTCAAGAAGTGATTTCCATTTTGTTGCCACGTATATTATGTCTCCCGTAATTTACCGGCAGTTTGTAAAACGTCGAATTTACCTCTTATTTGTGACCGTTTGAATATCTTATAAATGCATCATAGCGCCAAGAATAAGAACTGCGAGCCTCGCGCGAATAATGCTGCATAAGTTATGTCGCGGCTCAGCACCGTGCCGGTTCGTATTCCGCACCGGCCTCCCGGAGCCTTGTTAGGGTTTGTGTGCGTGCCGGTGGGGGTGAGAGAGGAGTCTCCCGCACCGCAGCGCGTGTCTGTTTTATGGAGTGGAGGAGGGAGGAAGGAGCCCCCCGACGTGGGGGTTGTGCTGCCTTTCTACCCGGTAAACAGTCAGCTCGTCACCCCCGCGCTGACGACGGTAATGAGTAATGAAGCCGGCGTCGGCCTGTCCGCGCGCCGCCCCGCGCCGCGCGCTTGGATCGTGGCGGCCCGCGCGGGAGCCCCCTCCGACACGCGGCGCAAACAGCGCGCTCTCCGGCCCCGGAGACTCGCTCCTCATTTCGCTCCTTGAAGCACGCAGTAGCGTAATCAGCTGATAACTTTAATTTCCCCATACATTACCTCAATAGAGCAAACCGTCATATAAATTACTGCACGACATTTATTATTTATTACGGCGGCGCGTGCATTATCTCAGGCAGTACATTCTCGGAGCTGTTTATGGGGTGGATTGTATAATTAAATGACAGTTTATTTTCAAGTTTTAATAATTAATGAATTTTATAGCGGCATTATTGGATCGGTAAAATGCCAGACAGTGGTAAATGTAAATTCAAAGAAATAGTTACATGGTGGTTTTAGTGCTGGTGCAGATGACAGCCTGAGTTCGTGCGTTATTTGGAACTGAGGAAAGTATTCAGAGGCGCCAATGAATGAAATAAAAGGATCAATAACTACTATAATAAATTAGTGGTGATATATAATCAATCTCGCGAGTTTGCATTTTTGGGGGCTTAAAATCTACATGCAAGCCCAACAATTGTAACGCTCGTCTGGATTTGTGTTTTCTCTACTTTCTTCTCATAACTACACACACAGTCACAGGTACATGAGCCCAGGGTGCTCCTAGGGGGAGGAGAAGGGGGCATGAATACAAACCTTTTCTTAAGATCAAAGCCTACTATTCTTTTTTACAGATTTACAGCAATGAAACACTCAGTGGAAGTTTATAAATCAGTTCTGGCTAATTTCAGAATGTCATTGTGCTTTTCTCTTAGTAGCTTACTGAAATGTTTACCGCTGGAAAATCGTCAGGTACAAGGAGAGACACATGAGGAACACCTGAATAAAAGAAAGTGTTTTCCTTGGATAACTTGTCTACAATATGAAATAGCACCTGAACAGGTTATATGTCAGACAGAAATGTCAAACACATTTATACCTTTAACTTTCAAGGAAATTGCCACCTTTCAATACCCAAGTCTTAGAATTACAAATTCAGTTCGAGAACCACTGTCCCGCTTTCTGTTTTGTTTGCTTGTTTGTTTGTTTTATTTCCATCACCTTGTTCAGTGCTTTCCATCATGATAAGAGCCATTTGTTAAGTTTGTATGGCAGAGAGGGTGTCAGACTCTGCAAACTGTGGAAGAGCTGTCTCACAGCATTAGCATATTAAGTGAATATCCCTGCGTGACACAGGGTTTAGCAGCAGTTATGAGCTCTGAGCAAACAGGCAGTTGCCACATCTGCATGCAAAGTAATAGCTCAGGAATCTAAGCTGAAAGTCTACCTCAGGGCTATATCACCAGGTGCTGTCTGTGTCATACAAACATAGAAAGTATGTAAACATGTGTGTATATATATATATATATATATATATATATATACACACACATTTTCAGAAGGATACACAGACATGTGACACTTTTCACTAAAATCTTTCTAACCAGACTGGTCACTGAGGTCACACATTCCAACAAGTTTCTTCAAGGTCATTCTTGTCTGAAAATAAATAACAAAAAATAAATTTATAATAATAACATGCAGGTATGTATTCCCAGACTGTTTGAATTTTCAGCTACAGTTTCCCATAAAATTTGTGTGCACATTCTTCACTCAGCTTTGTTTTCCATACATTTTAATACTTATTTTTCACAGCTTTGATTTTTTTTAAATTTAAAAAGACAAATCAGAGAAATAAGTCGTAAATATAGGTATTTCATAAACACCTCTGGTAGTTGTAACAGGCATCCAGTGAAGCTTCATAATGGCCTATTTAAAACAGAATTTTATCTTAAATTCAAGATAAATTCCAACGAGGTGAGCTGAACACAGCATACTAGCAGAATAATTACGCTCAGACGCCGAACTGTGTAAAGTATGTTTGGGGCGAATGCGCAAAAAACAGGACGAAGGGTACAGCAGGGAACCAGACCAGAAAGTGTTGCGGATTATATGCTAGCCAATTATTCACCAGCATTGTCTGTGAGTGGCTAATTGAACGGCCTTGTGGTTCTGCTTGTGGGATGGTTGGCTGGACAGAGACAACGGATTTTTAAATAATTTCTGCGAACCGCCAACGGTGCCCAGCAGGGTGAGTAGCTCGGTGTAACAGTGTAATTGCCGAAGCTTTAGAGGCGGGTTAAAGGGGTGAACGAACCATCAGACACAGTGGACTTCAGGATGTGATTTACGACACCACTGGATTAAATTATTCCTTTCTCCAGGCATAAAGCATCCTGCAACCTGGTGATTTGGTCCTAATTGTTTAAGAGGAAAATTTGTAATATAATAAAAGCCATTGGCAGATGACTACACAGCAGGTCCTTGTTAGGTCCTGCTTTAAACACACTGCCTTCATTTATTTAGTGTATACTGATTTGTTCAGGGGTTTTGGTATTACATATTTCATAAAGCACTTGGCCAATAGTGGAATTTCTCAACAAAAACAGCTCACCTTCTTGAAGACATGTGAGAATTCTGTGCACCTGTCTGGCCAATGTGAAAGCCCCCCCCACCCCCCATTTAGGGAAAGTGGGGTGGGAGATGTCACAGGAAAGTCCTCGATTGTAAACACACTCGGAGCAGCTAACGGGTCAGGTAGCATGTTTTTGAACCCCGTCCCCTCAGAGATGCAGCGTTTGGCTGCGATGTTGTTTTCTGCACACGCCGCATTACCGCTGTTTGACTAAATGAGCTCATTTCACGGTGTGGTGGCCAGGAAGACTGCTTTAAGGAGTCGGGAAATGTCACTTACGTAGTGGCTGAGGGTGCACAAGAATTCCCCGGATACTGGCATCAGGACAGGGGCTCTGGGAGCAAGAACTGGGTAGTGTTAGATGCAGTGCAGATTTGCTGTTCAATTTCTTAGAAATAGCATTCAAGAGAGGACCTCTCTGAAAAAAGTTGCCACAATAACTTTACCTTTAAGTTCACAGGTGCCACAGTATTACCTGCATCACCTAATTTTATATATTTTTTAAATTTTACCAATACAGAACTTTTTACAGCACTTTTCTTTCCCATCTTAGCAGTTGCAATAACTATGGTACCTCCTGTATTGTGCGCTTTATCCATAGTGAATTGGTCCTGCAGACCCAAGTTTGGCCACATGCAAAACATGGGCATTTTTCAGGTGTCCTTCTGAGAAGCCAGTAACATTGACAGGCTGTGTGTGGACACGGCACTTTTATCCTAAAAGCTTTGTAAGTGCAGCCAGGGGATCAGGATTACAATAGGGGAAACCCTCAGAATCTCAAACGACTTCCGACCATGCTCAGGCCTTTCTTCTACTCAAGTTCACATGAAAACACTTCAAATGTGCTTCATCAGAATGCTTGAAACAATAAAGGTTCTGTACAACGCTCTTGTCCTTATGTCTTTGACAAAGGAAAACATGGAGGAACTGTGCATGTCATTGGTCCATGTTCTTTACCTATGTGCTTGTACATTTACATTTTATTCATTTAGCAAATACCTTTGTCCAAAGCGATTTACAATGAATAATAGTACACGTGCATGTCATAAACAAGGTCAAACATTATCAAAGAATCTAACTAACAGTAAATGCTGCCCTTTTATCAAAGTGCAAACGATTAAGTCAAGCAATCCTCACACAAGTCATACAACTAAAGGGAAATGTACAGTCATGTATAAACTACAAAAACATGTACAAACAAACAGCCTTGCAACAATGGAGTAAAAGGAAGCAGAGATGATAAAGGTGAAGTTTTAAGTTCTGAGGTGCTCCCTGAAGAGATGAGTCTTCAGTTGTTTTCGGAATGTGGACAGGGATGATGAAGTCCTCAAAGCAAGCAGAAGCTCATTCCACCATGTAGGCGCCAGAGATGAGAAGAGCCTCGGTGTACCAGTCTTTAGGAGGGGTGCGACCAGCCTCTTCCCATTAGCGGACCGCAGAGAACGGGAGGGCACAGAGCACTTATACTAGCCTGTATTATAGCTGTTATTCTGAACAAGGACATGGTGTGCCATGGAAATGCAGCTTGTGTTTAGACCATGATTGCTTCACTTTATTTTTGTCCAGCAGACACATTAATGCCCAGAGACCCATGCACCTGATATGTATTTTGTTTTCCGTTAATGTTTTTGGTTATTTACTGAAGCAGTTTACAGTAAGTACCTCTCAGGACACCAACAAGCATCGTCTTCTGGGGGGCATGAAACCAGCGCGTTAATGTGGCCTCCCGGCATCTGCTGGGCTCCGCTGCCCATTACAGTTTATGCGTTCGTTTAACCTCACCCAAGTGGAGAAGGAGGGCGTTGGGGTTTGGGAGAGTAACGATGGCAGAATCGGCAAGGGTGTGGGTGCAAACGCAAGGATCACCACCCACAGGAGGTTAGCAGACGTCACGAGCGACAAAATTACCGGCCAAACGTTTGCATGACTAAGGCTGGGCCGCTGCCTTTGTCTTCCTGAGTGGTGCACCTGCTACCGGTTGTGCACCCTGCAGAATACCGTCCATGAGATGGGACTTAATACAGCTAAGTACAGTGATGAGTGAAAATTAAACCCTGACAAAACAGTGGGCTTCATGCAGACTATAAAGATAATACAGCGGCTCAATATAACCTTAAAAATAGCCTTGGTAATACAGAAGAGCCTGGTTAATACTCATGACCAGTTGCTGGCTGGATCACACTATTACCAGCAACTTGGTGTAGTTTGAACCTCAGAATGTGCCTGTGTACCCCTTGGGTGCCAGGGGAGGGGGGGGGGTGAATGAAAGAGCAGGCTGGCAGCAGGTGCGTGGAGGTCCAACATCACAGCACCCGCATGCACAACAACAGGCCCTGCAGGATTGCACTGGCAGGCAAGTGCTCAAAATAGACCAGGGCAAGTGTCCTGAACTTATCTCAGGCTGTGACATGGACCCAGTGCCAGAGTGGAGCGTGTGTGTCTGTGTGTGCGTGTGTGTGTGTGCATGTGTGTGTGAGTAGGTTAAAGTAAAAAGCACAGGGCATGGAGCAGTTTTCTTTACACCATTGTGATGAAGACTAGCTGGGTTCAGGCTGCTGGCTTTGTGTGCACACCTACAAATGAGAATGATCCTAATGCAGGGCAGCTGGAGCAGAGGAGGTTAGCCCCTAACCCTAACCCTTTAGCTTAGCTTTGTGTCTTTCATTTCTGTCCAGGTAGAGAGCATTGTTAGGCAGTGCGGTCAGACATACGAGATTCATCCTGCATGGAGAATATCTGGGAGTTTCCCGCAAGCAGGTGGCAGACATCAGCAGTCTGGCCAACAGAAGTCCTGGAGGGAAAAAATAAAGACACGAGACAACTGTGCAGGCATGTAAGGTCGTCGGTGTGGACACGCAGAACAAGCGGTGAGGATGATGGGAGACAAACGAGGCGTGTGTCATTAGCGGCACACCGAAGTCCCCAAACAGCAGAGCATGTCAAAGGTCGGAGAGAGCAAATACATGAAGCAGAGGAGGAGCAACCGTAGATGCACGAGTGGCATGGTATCTTTGTGTTTCAGTAGCAAGTTCTGTACGTAGTTGTCATGCAATCAAAGAGTGTAAATTAGTTGTCCTGCAAACCAATACTTTCTCAGAGCTGCTTCAGAAACCAGAGCGAACACTGATCCACATAACGCTTACTCACAACAGCAAACTGGCCACATACTGCGACAGCACAGAAATATAATGACTGGAGCAGCAGATTGTGCCTCACGTGTATCCCTGTCTGAGAGAAAATTGTTTTGTGACACTGGTGGAAAAGACGACACTTAAAGCAGATGAGGTATATGTTCTGCGTGATTTGAGAAAATGCGCCCTTCAAACACTTGTAGATTAAAAGGAGTCACCGTGGCCTTTTAGGACAGAGGACCGAGACGGTGAGATTGCCTAAAAAGCGTCTGGGTAGTGTTGTGTACAGAACCAAACCAGAATGTTGGTGGCAGGCTGTTCACTGCCTTTCCCTGGGCATTCACGAAGGACCTGTGGAAAAGCTGTGGTGATTCATTACAGTGGAAGAGGCAAAATCCCAAAGCAGGACAGCCTCCACCCACGAGGGAGTACAAAAGCAGCGACATCTTTAAGCACTGCTTTGGTTTTCTCACCGTGGGGACTGGGATATGGTTTGCTACATTCAAAGTAAACATCTGCTTCTGTGAGCGTCTCACTGTAAATAAAAGTGATTCCAAAGTTGTGCATAATGCATACCAGAGGATTACTAAGTGTCTGTATTGACTTTTCTGTTTCTCTCCCCCCCCCCCCAGGATCACTGTTATTACCATGGGCACGTCCTAGGGCATGCAGACTCCTGGGTGGCGCTGAGCACCTGTTCTGGAATCAGGTATGGAGAGCACCTGCGCACATGCTGGGCCTCTTAAGGGCATAGTTTGAGCTCGGGCGTGAGTGAGTCATGGTGAGATGAATACTGGTTTTAAATAAGACAGCTCTCAGCAGTGCTTCTCCTACTTAGTCATATGCAGCTCTGAAACAATGTGCGATGACACATGGTAGATGAGTGTTTGGAGGAAAAAAATATCAGCCTTCTGGGATCTACAGATCTGCTTTGAGCAGAACTCCATTCACAAGGCACTAAGGAAAAATGACAGTGTTTCTTCCTTCCTTTTGAAATCAAACCACCTTCTTCCAAATGATGCCCTTTATGTAGAAAAAGCTTTGATTTCTGAAGCACGGGCTGAAAGCCTGGTCCATATAGTCAATCATTGTTAAACCCGCATTCCAGCTCAGGTTGTGTCTAATCAAGGTTATTATGTGGGTCTTGCTTGAACATTGCATGCTGGTATATCAGACAACATCCAGGTCATATTTTTGATAAGCGATAGAGCTGATCATACTGTCAGCCATTTACTTTTGCTTAGATCTTAGCTTAGATTTTTACTAAAAGCTGATACTGAGAAAAAGAGGAGAGGTATGGTGTGGACTGAGCAATGAAGACCAAACTCTTTCTAGTCTTAGAGCGAAAATGTTTAGGATTGCCAATTCTATATGGACGTTGGGTAAGATGTTTTCACTTTTCATAATGACTTGGATATTACAATGTGGACTTCCGGAACATAAACTGTATAATTTTAATGGCGTGATTTGTTCAAAAAGGTTAGAGCGGTTATCATATGTTCAGATCTTAATGTAGTTACCGCTAGTAGAATGTGTATAAAATTGAAACACCTTGCATACAAAGCATTGTGAAGTTAATCATGTTCCCTCTAAGATACCCACAGGAGTCTGTCGCTGGGTTTTATTGAAATCCAAAATTTATGGAGGAAAATGTAGACATTTCTCATTACTTGCACTCAGTCAAATATTACAAACTCAATCTGTCTTT
Organism: Chitala chitala; assembly: GCA_025773905.1. Taxonomy (NCBI): domain Eukaryota; kingdom Metazoa; phylum Chordata; class Actinopteri; order Osteoglossiformes; family Notopteridae; genus Chitala; species Chitala chitala. The sequence continues at coordinate 18,633 of JABJVR010005338.1, read as the reverse complement.
ATTAAAAGACTCCACCAAACAACCAGCTCAGCAAATATCCACACATAAAATTTTCATGATTTGTCTCAGAGGGGGTTCTGTTTAATGGTATTTCGAAAAGATTTTCCCCCTGTACGGCCTTCATCTCAGCAAATATTCACAAATACGGCAGAGGTGAAAACAGATAAAAATGAATGTTGTAATGCTGTGTTGAGAAGATCCTGATATGTAGACCAGTATATCAAAAAACAACAGAAATGCCAATAGTTGGTATCAAACAATAGAATATGTTTTGACAGTTTCTATTGGAATGAAAACAGGGAGAGTTTAATCTTATGCCAGACAATGAGAGGCCAGGGGATGTAAATTAGGAATCCAATAATGTTTTTGCACAATAAGACTGGTATGAAGGCGGCACAGTGGCGTGGTGGTTAGCACCATCGCCTCGCACCTCCGGGCATGGGGCTTGATCCCTGCCTTGGGTCTGTGTGCGTGGAGTTTGCATGTTCTCCCTGTGCTTGGTGGGTTTTCTCCAGGTTCTCCGGTTTCCTGCCACAGCCCAAAGACATGCGGGTTAGGCTGATTGGTGTCTCCAGATCGCCTGTAGTGTGTGTGTGTGTGTGTGTGTGTGCGTGCGTGCGCGCATGTGTGTGCCCTGTGGTGGGTTGGTGCCCTGCCCTAAGTGTCCCCTGCCCTACATCCTGTGCCTCCTGAAGCCTGTGGCTCCAGGCTTCCCGTGACCTTGATTTGGAGAAGCGGTACAGAGAATGGATGGAAGAATGATATGAGCAGTTTGCTAGCTTACACAGAGTAACTTGCACAATCAAAGCTTGCTCTTTCTGCAAGCAGGTAACTCAGTCCAATTATCCACCGCATATCAGTATTCATGTTATTAATCTGCGGAGAAACTGTAAAAGTTAGAGTACCATACAAAGGACATAGCTTGCAAAAATAAACACATTTGTAGGTACAAATGACCTCTGGTGAAGCTCCTTGGAGCAGAACAGTTGTGCAAATCTATTACTGAATGTGCAACTCTGTCTAAGCACAGAACTACAGAGAAAGACAGACGTTGTTTATGATAGCCAGAAATTTCTCAACAACTTTTCCTGCTAACTTCTGGCAGAGTGTCAGAACTGAGTCCCAGGAGAGATCCGGGCCTTCCTTATCAGTTTATTGATTCTGCAGGCTTCCCTCTGCGACATAGCTGCTGCTCCAGCATATTAGCACAGCACAGAAGATTGCACCTTCCACATCTGACAGGCAGAACATCTACAGCAGAGACCTGCACACTAAAAAGACCTTGAACCTCCTTAAGAAGCGGCAGTGACTCTTGTCTTTTGTGTGTGTATGTTAGCAGTCTGCTCCAACCTGCTCTCCCTGGTATTGGAGGCTCCTGACATCCTCCACATCTTCAGTTACTTCAGAGAAGATGACCTCCTGAAGTGCCCCACCATTTTTTGTTATGCCCTAGCAGTGTTGACTTGAAGCAGATTCCTTTTGCGCTTCTCAAGAAAGCCCTTTGCAAAACTCCGGTTATCTTCCTAATAATTGTTGACACATCGAGTTATTACCGAATCAGATTACGCAGCTCCGCGATGTGCCTGAGAGGTGAGAAGGTGTATGGAGCGTACAGGAAGAGAGAAGAGCCTCCTTCGTACTGCTCACAGCCGTGTTTTGCATACATCCCAGCAGGTGCACAACCTGCAGCTGGTCCGCAATGCTGGACACCATAGAAGAATCCATCTACAAAGATCGGGGCTCCACTCCAAAACTAACCGTCTGAGACATTTTGGGTTTACCAGAGACCAACAAAATGGTGCTGCCAGCTAAATGGGAGCAGGATCCATTCAGCAGGTAGATGCTGTTGTTCACCTTCCAGAAGCCAACGTGTAGGGGCACTACTTCAGAACTGAACACTGGTCTAAGGCGGACAAAGGCCAGTAGATCCAAAGTGTACGATGGGTGATGTCCAAGCAACTGGTCATTTACACGTGCCAGTTTCTTGGAGACTGCGGACACTCCTGGGACACGTGACTTGAGATGAATATGTGTGTAGAAATGTGGACGGCCCCACTAAAGTGAGGCTGAGAGGAACTTTTGGAGAGGTGAACTGGAGGAATGTGAGAGACATCTGAGGACATTTAGTTTCACCTGCCAGGTGAGGCGGCTCTGCGTGTACGGCTAGTGAGTGAGGACGAGGCTGGAGATGAGTGTTCAGTGCAGGTGTTGGGTACAGCAGGGCCAGTGAAGATTGTGCTCACAGCAGGTTTGAGCTGTAGCTTTACCTTTGTAATTCTGGCTGCGCTGAGCAAGAAAGGAATGGGGGAAGTTGTGTTGGGAAATGGTCAGCCATGTTGTCAGCATTGATCACAATAACTGTAGGGGTAGCTTCAGCAGGTGAGGTCGGAGGGTCCCGGGATGTGGTGCTGTGGCACTTGTACAAGAAAGACACCTGGCAGATGTGAGCTGCCCACTCCATGTGGGGTAATTCAGTACAAACCCAGGGCCTTTCGACACAGCCACAGATCACATGACCTTCCCACGCAATTCCCAGGGATCAGCACACTTCGCTCCTGCACTACAGCCAAATCCGTTCCATCTCTAAATCACTTCTTATCTCCTGCACCAGAAGCCCAGCTAGTTTTCTGGCTTCTTAGACTCGTGCCGCACTTACTGTAGGATGGAAAGACAACAGCGAGTGTGTTGAAGGACAACAGAACACCCTTCTATTGACTGAGGATGGATTACATGCTGTTCGAACACAGAGATATATTCAGTCAAGCATGTGCTGGATTAGTGGATTGTTTTGATTCGACACTGCAGAAGCACTTCGAGGAATGTCGTCCCAATCAATATACAAAAAGGATTTGAATTTGCATTTTTTTTAAAGCACTCAGCTCATTGTCATTGAAGTAATTGGTTGTGGGCAGGCAGAAAAATTATTTTCACCAAGACTTTTATGTCCTTTCATCGAGAGGACACACTGAGAGCCACTGCAAACGTTGGGAAGCTATCTGAAAAGACGTGCAAATTGCGCTTCAGCAAAGGCTGTTTTTTATGCTGAAGAGTACACACAGAGATACTGTCTGTAGGGGTGAAGGTGTAGCTACAAGAGTAAACCCATGTTTCTGTCTGTCACAAGAAGGCCTTGATGGTCACACACTGCTTCTGCTCTACATACACATGTAAGTGTCTGTTTTGGAAACAGCATGTTGTTTTGCAGGTAGTACTGAAACAAACGGAAAGGGAAAGTGAAATAACTATATTTATCTATTGCTTTGTACTTCACTGCTTTTCAGCTTTTTTTGAATCATGATACACAAATTTAAGGTCATTCTACTGTTGTGTACAGACGTTATACTTGTTTTCTGTTTTTCCTCACATGTTTTACTTTTATTTTGAGGGTATATTGTGGTTTACCATGCTAATGCTAGGATGGATCTCAGATGATGATGAACAACGCAGATGCAATGTTTACTCTCTGGCTGAATGGGAAATGCAGTTTTAGTGTAGGAGGAGCTATGGCAAACACCAAAGATGTATATTTATTTACAGTTCAGTGTCACTTTAACTCCATACTGAGAGAGAAAAAACAGAGAAAGGGGAAAGTCCTGCGATTTCGCCGAGAACCAAAATTACTGGTTGGCCATGCAATTTTGCGAGCCCATGTGCTTTTGCAGAAAATGTCTGCAAGCACTGTGTTCATGTGTGTTCGACCGGGGAGTGTACGGTGTGTGTTATTGCAGGGTTTGCTCCCACAATTACGGTGTGGTTAAGCAGAGGGAGAAAGGGACGCGGTGCAGTCGGGGCGGGGCCCATGTGGGCTTGAAATGGGGCCAGGCACTCCTCTGTGTGAAGTGTCGGTGGGTGGCCAGCAACCGTAACGGCAGCTCCTGGCTGAGGGTGGCCTCTTTTGCCCATATACTGAGTGAGCATCCCAGTTCATCTGTTCTTGATCAATTCGCCATGTATTTGGTGTGGTTCTGTGTAAGCCGGACCAGGCCTGTGTTTATGTGGCTTCTTCTGGACTTGTCTGGTCTCCAGCCACGCTGCCTGCTTTCTTGTGGTGTATGGTACAGCCACTGTTAGCCAAGCTAGAAGGCTTTTTGTGGACCTCCTGTCCTCTAGTGGAGGCTGTGGGTTTTCAGAAGCACTTTTTATCGCTCTGTTGGAGCGTGAGTTTTTCGTTTGTCACGTCAGTGGCTCCACAACATTTCTCCAGCTGGATAAAAAAAAGTTAATTTTAGACTCTAATGACTATCAAACTTCCAGAGGGTAGCAATTTTAGAAAGAACTCTTTCTTTAAAAATAGTACTTTTAAAAGACGTAATTATGGGGCTGTACACGGTTAATATGTCTGTTTTCTGGACAGTGTCATCTCAGCCTGAAGGCTTGGAGTTGTCTACCTAATTGTCAATCGTTTTCTGTGATTCAGGGGACTGATTGTCTTGAACATGAACGACAGTTACTACCTTGAACCAATCAGAGGGCTGGACTCTCCTCATCATGTGATCTATCATACGGACCAGCTGGATATCAAAGGGGGCGCCTGTGTCCATGGTCACCACACGGGACAGTCAGGCCTCTTCTCCAGTCTCCTTAAACCTTTGCATCAAAGGGTGAGTGTCTCTTATACAGGCCATAAAATTTATACTTCACATTATAACAAATATCAGCTAGTACAATAAAATGCTAGTGAATCTGGAACATTCCACAGAACTAGAAGACAAGGCACTAGGACTAAAAAATTAAGAAGGCATTATTTTTACAGTCTGACATTCAGCTTAATTTTGTGCATTGTTCCTTGATATTAATCATTTTGAATGAGCAAGTCATAAACTGTAGTACTTCTTGTTAATAAACAGAAAGAACACAGAGTTACAAAGCAGAGCAGCTTTTAGCCTGTAAGAATTACTGCTGAATTTTCCAGTCTGTTGAAAACATTTGACAGGAGGGATAAGGCCTTGGAGACAGAACGTTCTGCTATCATTGTTTCTCACTCAGCAAACCCCCCCACAGGACACGGTCCTCTTATCTTCTGTAAAATTTGACAAAAGAATGTATTAATGATATCATCTTTTTTAATACACATTAAATGTTTATTACAATAGACGATGATGGTGGAATGCTGATTCGGTTCGTTAGCTAAGCCTTTCCCTGATTAATACGTTATGGTTCAGGGGATTTAGCAAAACCGAGCACCAAAACTTGCCTGTTTTTCTTCAGTTAAACCACAGACGTACTCTGCTACCGAGTGACCGCAGGCAGGTCTGACAGCTCGCTGTATAAACTTTTCAGTTTTCCCCAGCCTAGCCAATGTCTCCCTACTCCGACTAAAAGTTGGGGTGTTTTGCCGGCTGGCCCTGGTAAAAACACATTTCTAGTCCAACAAATAAACACCAGGGAAACCCTGGGAGGCACCGGGAGACTCAAATTGCACAATTATTTCCAAGGAACTGCATGGCCACATTTAGTTCAGTGCTCCGCTTTCCTCTAAACCAAATAAGAAAAAACATGAAACAGCAGTATTAGCGATAACAAAACAAAGCAGCCGCTAACTGCACAGTATTAAGTTAACAAAGCTAATAAACGAAATTAGGATCATACAGGGAGTGTACTCTGTGTGTGTGTGTGTGTGTGTGTGTGTGTGTGAGAAAGAGACAGAGAGAGGGAGAATATGTGTGCATGCACGTGTGAGTGTGTGTTAGTGTGTGGGTCAGAGACAGAGAGAAGGAGAGTATGCATGCAGGCATATGAGTGTGTGTGTGTGTGTGTGTGTGTGTGACAGAGAGAGAACTCAGTTTAGATTCTCAATGCGGCATTATAAATGTGCTACCTTAGTAACCCTGCAAGAGGAACTTTTATTTGTACTATGTGTGGACAGACTACATACAATGTACAAATGCAAACGAATATAGAAACAGGGCAATGTGAGTTTGCACTGCGGCTGCTCCATGCACCTTCTCTTCTCTTCCCTGTTTGCAGGTGAGACGAAGTGTCTTGGCCACCACCAAGTACATGGAACTGTACATAGTGGCCGACAACACTCTGGTGAGCTGCCTGCTTTGTTAAACATTTACAGCTTTCACCCTTTGTGCATACAGGTCGCCGTCGACTTACGACCGCGATCGGTTTCGACCCACCGGACGTAACTCGATCTGGTCGTAAATTGGGCTGAGCAAAAAATACCGTACATATATTAAACGGTGTACAGTAATGATAATTGCTGATGTCATCAGCTGGGGCTGCGTTCGTCAGGTTTTAGTCAAACGCTGTACAGTATACTAAAGTACATTTAGTTTAATAATGCAAAATAATTGCAAAAACACAGCATACTACAGTACAGTTGGTTTAATAATTGTGGCTGGGGCAGCGCTCGGGGTCGTCTGTTTTTTTATAAACATGGTGAGCTTTGCCTGAACTGTTTGTTTCTCTCTTTGTACATTTCACGACAGACGAAATGCATCATGTGCTGTCCGTTCAATCTTTGCAAATCGTTAAGTGTTTGTGTCCATTCGTTCAAAATGTGCAAGAAGTTTATTCGACCTCGTTTAAACGAACACGGAGGAAGCGCACTGTACTGAGTCTGAGCTTATACTGAGTTTTGCATGCAAAACTGCTAGTGCTGCTGGGAGAAACTCTCATATGCTCGTACGCCCAGCTGGGCAACACTCACCACACATACCGGTCACAATTGTGGTCGTAAAGTCGAACAGTCGTAAGTCAACAACGACCTGCATTCACCAACAACTTAAGCGCTTTGCGCTGTTGTATAGCAGAAAGGCCCCTTCTGGGATTTGAACCTACAATGTTTTGGTTAGCAGCCTGGTTGCCTCTTCTAAGGGGAGGAATTGGTATTACGTTACATCACCAGGACTGGCTGTATTACCTGCCGCCGTTGCTGTCCTCACAAGCAGACTTGGTGACACTGATGTAATCCCACGTACCCGCTGGCTTTGGCCGAAGGATGTTTAGAAAGGAAGCCTGGTGAATCATGATGGAGGAAGCAGACCGACGTAGGAAGCAGGGAGCTTCCTGTTCGTGACCTTGTCCCTGTCTGTCAGGCTTGGAATGAAAATAGAATTTAGAATCCTGAGAGGCATTCGCTGTGGGGACGTAGGGGTGCAAGGCTGACGTGACTAAAAAGACCACGCAAATGTCACCGGACTTTAGAATTAATTCACAGAAGATACATCACCGCCTTTCGCATGATGGAATGTGACGTTTTTCATATCATGTCTTTGTAAGATTGACACCCCTTGATTCACGGCGGCGATATTAACTTTCATCGTTATGTGATACGGCAGAAGTGATATCGCCCAACTTTATGAGATGAATTCCAGCTTATATCTCATGGATGCTGTATCATTCTGCTCCTTGCCCTGGACTGTGTGAGTTTTTTTTTTTCCTCCCCATTCCGTGACCCCAAGCCAGACCGCAGGCCTTCGTTAGTGGCATCGTAGCTTTACAGCACCAAGGTCACAGGTCTGAAAGCCACTGTGGTCCTGTGTCCTCCTCCATTTGCGTGGGCTTCTTCTGAGCGTTTGGCTTTCCTTCCATAATTCAAAATCTTGCTGCTGAGGTCAACAGGACACTTACTAATGTATGTGAAGGCGGTTGCTGACCCGCCATTCTGTTCTGAGAGAGCTTTGCCTTGGCCCCCCTTTTTTCCTTGGCACTAACTCTGCATCGCAACATGCTGAAGTCGAATTAAATTGATGACTGATAATGGATGCCCGTGTAGACCTTGCATTAAGAGTCCCTAACCCATCATTTAGTTTTCTCTGGTCCTAACTTTAAAACGTTCAAAAAATATTTTTAGCAGTCTGCTGAGTGTTTGTGGAGACAGTTTAGTGAACAGTTCTGTCATCAAACCATGCTTGTGAAATAAAGGCAGAAAAAATCATTTTAACAAACAGTACTTCCAGCCACTCAATTTTATGTTATTGGAATAATTTGAAAGGGTTCCAAGTACAAATTATGTCAGTATTGTTAAATATCCCCTTTTAACTAAATTTACCAATATAACAAAAACATGAAAACAGTAAAACTAATTAAATATACTTTTGAAATACAACCCATATGTCTCGATGTTTGTGTGACTGCAAACAAAATTCTCCCTCAGTGTAGCAAAAGAGGCTGTTTGGAGTCCAAAAGACTGTGAGATCTTGGACAAAGGCCAAAGCCAAATTAAATTTTTGACAAAACTCGGCAACCCGGACTTCAGAGAATTTGAAAACGAACAAATAAGAGTCCAGGGAGGAACAGTTTCCTCAGGGAGATCGGTAAAGGTCATTTTACCTCTCAAGGCAATGAGGAATGTTCAAAACCTGAACCTGCCATAGCTGGCTGCAGCATAAACACAAAATTTACTTTTCTTAGTAATTCTGGCTATTATTAAAACTAGCATGTTTTCTGGAAATTGTCTAAGTGGCCAATTTTTTGCAAGGTTCAACACTATTGCCCCCCATTCAGTCAAACTTTTTTTTTTTTTATAGCTGTAACCCATTACTAGCTGTAACCCATTACTAGCTGTAACCCATTACTAGCTGTAACCACTATCTTGCTACTCTGACAACAGAATGTCCCCTTGGGATGAATAAAGTCTCCCTCTGTATTATCTATATCATCTATACCAGGGCTCTGCACATGTAGCTCCTCCACCCTCTGCAGCACCATCCCTGTAATGTGGGAGAGGCCAAAAATGGCTCTTTTGATAGTGAAGGTTGCTGATCCCTGATCGATCGATCTATCTATCTATCTATCTATGCCTGTCTGTCTGTCTATTTGTTTGTCCGTCTGTCTGTTCGTCCATCTGTCTGTCTGTCTCTCTGTCTGTCCGTCTGTGTGTCTGTCTGTCTGTCTGTCTAAATGCTACATCTCACTGATGACGCCCTTCCGGTGACTTCATCTCCTCCTGTTTTAATTTAGTACAAAAGACAAAACAAGGACCTTGTAAAGACAAAACAGCGGATTATAGAGATCGCCAATTACGTTGATAAGGTACGGAGGCTCCCTGTCACCCAGCACCCACGTTGTTTCCTAAAGAACTCATACATTATAATCATTACTTCCGTGTGTATTGCTTATTTATGCATTGGCTTTTTCTCCCTACAATATTTACACAATTTTTAAAACGTCCATATGTATGTTTCTTGTTCTATATAATGATGTATAATACAATTTTGCTCTACATCTATTAGAAGGATTATTAACCTTATGGTCCTTTTTGTAAGTTTTATATATAATGAATACCTAGAGGGAAGGATTCACTAATTATCATTGCACTTTTATATAACTGTTGATTGACGGTTTCTGGTGCAATTCTAGAAGGTTCTCTGTATTACTGTCTTTATTGTCAGTGTTCTGGTCCAGCTGTACTGGGCTTCCTGTAATTCTGTCGTATTCCACCCTGCCGGCACCGGGGCAGTTCTACAGAGCTCTGAACATTCGGGTGCCCCTGATTGGGCTCGAGGTGTGGACGGACCGAGACCAGTGCATCGTGAACGAGGAGCCCAATGCCACTCTCTGGTCCTTCCTGCAGTGGAGGCAGAAGCTGAAGTCCCGGAAGAAGCATGACAACGCACAGCTGCTGACGTGAGCGCCCCCCCCGCACACCTGGGCGTTTCGGAGACGCGAAGCCGCCTCGCCCGTCAGACCACTCTACACACATGCTTCAACACTCTCTAGAACTGCAACAAATTTCTTCCGCAAAGCTGTTCCGCTGGATGCTTTTGAATATTAATGGTTTGACGTGAAGTCTGTGGAACGAGAGCTAATAAATTATATTTCCAAAAAGTGTATTTGAGGGGTGCCAAATTGCTCTTCATTGGTATGTGTGGCCACTAATGTCACTGACAGTTTATTTATACGGCACATTTGAGCACAAGCAGGTTGACCAAAGTGCTTTACAACAAGAATTACAGAATGACATTGAGGAAAATAAGCTTAGAGACAGTACATAACATCCAGTACATAGTATAAACAAGTAAAAGGATAAAGAGGTTAAAAGTACAATAAATAAACTAGAAAAGAAATGTTAGGAACTACAGTGTCAGTGTTAACACCACTGACATTAAGATTCGTATATTAAATACCCAAGAGAATAAAAATGTTTTCCGATGTTCTTTGAACAAATAAAGACAAGGCACTTGTCTGATAAAGAGTGGAAAATCATTCCACAATTTAGGCACAGCCACGGAAAAGGCACAGTCACCCCGACTTTTTAGTCTAATGTTAGGGACTACTACTTGACCTAAGGGCCCGTGCTGGTTTGTAGGGTTCCAAAAGGTCAGAGCTGTATTAAGGTCCGGAGTTATATAGAGCTTTGTAAATTATCAATAAAACCTTAAATCTGATTCTGAAAGTGACAGGAAGCCAGTGGAGGGACTGTAAGACCAAGGTAATATGTCGATGTTTGCAGCTTTAATTACTACGGGTTTTCACAGAGCTTTTAGGTACAGTGTCTGCTTATCAATGTCAATCAAATGATGCTGAATATATCTAGGCAAGATGCTGCTTGTAAATGCTCCCCTGTGATTGGACTATCACTTGTAAACACTCTATTGTGACTGGATTAGCACTTGTAAACACTCCCTTGTGATTGGGCTAGCACTTGTAAACACTCCCTTGAGATTGGACTAGCACTTGTAAACATTCCTGTGTGATTGGACTACCCCGTTTTCTACACTGCAGGGGGGTCATCTTCAAGGGCACCACCATTGGGATGGCGCCTCTGGAGGGAATGTGCAGCCATGAGAATTCCGGGGGCATCAACGTGGTGCGTATAGCACGGTTGGGGGAGGGGGTAGCTCTACAGATTGATATCTGGTGAGCAATGCTGGATTAGCTTCTAATGGCCTCCATTAGCTCCCTGGTAACGTAAGGGGAAATCTTCCAAGAGCCACACAGTCCAGGCCTCTCCTGTCCATCACACAGATGTACAGACCTGCACACTGGCATGGCAGCCGGCTCTGGCGCGAGTGGGGAAAACCACAAAAGCATGCGGTGCGGTGGGCTTTTGACAAAGCATCGACACCAGCAAAGTCATAATTAAAGACCTTGGCTTTTCACAAAAAAAGTACTTAAAAGGAACGTTCAATAATACAAAAAGGATTTAATGATTCAATTGCAGCATATCATAGTGGCTAAACAGGCAGCAGGCATATTGAAAGTATCAGTTAAAGAGCTCTGGAAAACTACCAGTAGGAGGAAAATGGAGGCGCCATGGCACAAATCACAGGCACATTATATGTGTTGCTTTATTTCTTTGCTCTGAGGAAATGTGAAATATTAATTTTAGTTTATCAGTTATTTTCATTGTATTGTCTTACAAGTTTGTGTGACATCAGCAGCTCGAAAATTCACCTTATTAAAATATATGCAGATTGGCTTGGTTAGTGTCAGATTCACAGGGATACTGTCCCTGTTTCCTGCAGGACCATTCGGAGTTGCCCATCGGAGCAGCCGCCACTATGGCCCATGAAATAGGGCATAACTTTGGCATGAGCCACGACAATGAGGGCTGCTGTGTGGAGGCCACGCCGGCGCAGGGAGGCTGTGTCATGGCGGCTGCCACAGGGTGAGGGCTGTGCATCGCATAAGAAAGCTCGACAGAGCCACCATGGCCTCCATTCCAAAGCAGGGTGGCTGGCTGAGTAGGGCCAATATGGCCTCCATTCCAGTGCAGCGTGGCTGGCTGAGCAGAGCCAACATGGTCTCCATTTCAGAGCAGGGTGGCTGACTGGACAGAGCCAACATGGCCTCCATTCTAGAGCAGGGTGGCTGGCTGAGCAGGGCCGCCACCAGGAAAACGTGTGTTACAAGCATTAGACATGCGTTCAGTTCCAAAATGGCCATCACCACTGTGCTTCCCCATCAAGATGTCTGCATCATATACAGCATTTCACTTTTTCATTTTAACTATTTAATTGAAGATGCAAGTACTTCTTGCACGCATGCACATACGCACACGCACACACACACACACACACACACACACACACACACACACACACACAAAAAGTAGCAAGATCGGAAAACAAACCCCTGACCATGGAGATACTCACACAATTGTGCCACTCTAGTTCCAAAACATGTTTATTTTACTAAAATAAACTTCAGATTCCTTCTTTGAATGAACACAAGCACTGCGTTATAAATACTACAGTAAATCGTGCTTCATTTAGCTAATTTAGTTCCTTTCTGAGATGAGACCATTGAGGCTGCTTTATTGTTCTTTATTGCTTCTAATATAAAGTCTGCATTCAGGCCAGGGCTGCTTTTTCTCCACCACTCTTGCACATGGCCGTAAACATGCTAACTACCCTGTACACTGTATATACACTCTGTGACCATACAGCAGACTAGATTATTCTGTCTTGTTTGTGCATTTAGTTGCACACACGTAGTGCTGTGTTGAAGTCCCCCGAGATTCAGGTCCAATAAATGCAATTCTGATTGTGATGCGCTCGATCCCAGGCACCCGTTCCCCCGGGTCTTCAGCCGCTGCAGCAAGAGGGACCTGGACAGCTACTTCCAGAAGGGAGGGGGCATGTGCCTCTTCAACATGCCCAACATGAAGGACCTGGTGGGGGGCAGGCGCTGCGGCAACGGCTTTGTTGAGGAGGGCGAGGAGTGCGACTGTGGCGAGCCCGAGGTGAGATGAAGGCCGAGGAGACCCACCGCTCTGCCCTGGCTGCTCGCGAGCGCAGCACCGTGACCTCATTGCCACTGGTCGTCCTGCAAAAAGGGGATGCGTCCAGTGACTGGGAGGGTCTCAAAGTCGGTTTATCCTCGTTTGCGTCTGCGGTCCGTGTTCCTTTGTTTGGTTCCTGTGTTCGGGCCGCTGTTCAGTGCCATCGGTTCCCGGCCCCGTGACACAGAGATCGTTCAAGATTTGTCCAGCATAGAAAAAGAAGCTAAACAAATCCTTACAGGCAGATATTTTATTCCATTTTTTGTTAGACCTTAACATAACTTTGTGTACTTAAAGGAAACAGTGTATTGATAAAGCTCTTGAATAAATTCCAATTGCACAAAAAAAACCAAATGCAAATAACGCTGTGCACACGGTGAAAATGTGCCTTTCTATCTACGGCCTCTGCTGTGTCCCCTGTTACTACACAACCTCTCTCCAAGGTTTAATTGCCGATTCATATCTCCCAACTCCCACGTCGGGGTAAAGTGTTTGCGCTTCCAGAGGGTGCCATGGTAACGGCGCGTGTCACTCGAGTGTTCACAACCGAGTTCGTGGTGGGCCCTCCCCAGCCTGTGCATCACGCAGGGGGAGTGCCGTCACCTGCGCTCGGGGGCGCCCGAAGGGGGCCGACGTTGTGGGCGTGCTGTCTGATGACAAGGAAGCGGCGGTAACCGAGTGCGTCTGCCTGTCCGCAGGAGTGCACCAATGCCTGCTGCCACGCCAGCAACTGCACGCTGAAGGCGGAGGCACAGTGTGCTCACGGCGTATGCTGCGAGGACTGCAAGGTACCCGTGCGGGGTCTCGGCACCCCGACTACAAAGCGCTTCCCTCCGAAACACGCGCTCGCGCAGTTCTACTGAAAGAGTCAAGCTAACACAAGGTCAACGGAGCTGCTTTAAATTCCAATTTATTGCACAGATATGTTATTGTTGTTATTATTAATCACTAATCATCATCGTCCTTCATAACTGAGACTGCAATATTTTGACTTTAGCCTGTAGGTAAGAAAGCCCACTGTTTATTATGGGATTGCCTAAATTGTCTCTCCAGAATTTATATTTATATAAATAAAACCTACATATATGACAACAGCAATAATACGGTGGTGTTCCTTGCTGTAACCTGCAGCGGACGGGACCTGGGACCTTTTATTGCCATACAGCGTTTCCCACTGGAACACAACTTCCTTCTAACAAAATTAGCGAAGCGTCAATCTCATCTGCCAGTGTCCTCGGGTGGCCTGGCCCTGATGTTCTCACTGATCGCAGATCAGGCTCCGGCACTTCAAATGGTTATTGAAGGCAGGCCGACGCCAGGGACTCCCTGCGGTGCAGTTTGTGTGATTTGTCCACCACTGAGCCTCAGATTATCGTCAAACGATCTGGTTCACCACAAATCAACGACGATACTGAGCTGCTGCCCGATAACCTCTGGTCCTGTTTTTTTGGGCTGCAGGGGAGTCAGTCTGCAGACAGGTCAGAGCTTCACTTACGCTCAGCCATTTTAAATCATGGTCTCCAATTCCACATTGGGCTCCTCCCAAACTCCACAGAACGTGTATCCCATGCAGAAATTCAGGCTGCCTCACCCCAGACGTACCTTTTCCGGTGAAGCCTTTCCAAGTAAACACACTGATTCATTAATTAAATACAGTATAAGCTTTGACTTTTAGTTGTTTTTTTCAGATAGTAGTTAGCATTTTTTTTAATCCAGGGAACCTGTAACTGAAACAGCATTTGTGTGGAATTTACAGTTCAATCTCAGATCCAGTATATGCAATCTACACTTACATGTATTCATTTAGCAGACGCCTTTGTCCAAAGCAACTTACAATGAATAAAAGTACACGTGCATGTCACAAATGAAGTCAAACAGGATAAGAGAATCTAACTAACAGTAAGTGTTGTCCTGTAGTCAAAGTGCACACGGTTAGGTCAAGCAATTGTCTCAAAAGTCATTAAAGCGAAGAGCATAAACATATAAATTTGAAAGTCTTGTATAAACTAGAAAAACATGTACAAACAAACAGCCTTGCAACAATGGAGTAACAGGAAGCAGAGATTATCTTACTATCTAAACATGTGCTGTGTTAAGTACTTACAGTCACTGACTTTTGCACTTTTGGATCTCGTCTCTGGCCCCCACTTGCCCCCCAGCTGAAGCAGGCAGGGACCATGTGCCGAGGGCCGGCGGGGGCATGCGACCTCCCCGAGTACTGCACAGGGGCGTCGCCCTACTGCCCGTCCAACGTCTACCTGCTAGATGGCTCCGCCTGCCAGTACGGCCGGGCCTACTGCTACAACGGCATGTGCCTGACGCACGAACAGCAGTGTGTGCAGTTGTGGGGACACGGTAGGGGTCGTGCACTCCGCATGCTTCGCACACACGCCTTGGACACGTACGCAAGACCGAGCGTAGGGACACGAAGTCTCAAGCCCACACGTGCTCATGCGTAGCTACACCTGCAGGACAACCAGTCTGCTCTTACAACCCACCAGCCCTGTAAAACATATACATAGACATGTCCATACATACATATACACAGAAGTCAATGGAAAATAAAACAATTCTTTGAACCCTCTCTTATATCTTCCAGTCCCATCTATTTCATTGTAATACATTGCATGCATTCTCTTTACTTCAAAGTTTATTTTCTGCTGCGAGTATAAGATAAGTCACAGAACCATAAAAGGCACAGAAGCTGTTAATGCCTGAACCTGTTACTGCCTCTCGGTACAGGAGCCCGACCTGCGCACGACGCCTGCTTCCAGGACGTTAACGCCGCCGGGAACCCCTTTGGCAACTGTGGCAAGGATGAGAATGGGAACTACATGAAGTGTGAAAAGGGGTAAGGAGAAGAATCATAGTTTGTCATAGTTTTATGGTTCTGCGTTGGTGGCACAGAAGTCTTAACGTTGATCCTGGGAAAAGGCAGCCGTTGACAAGGTTCACGTCTTCTAGCCCTAAATTATGTAATACCTTTTAGGTGCAACACTGCTCAAAACAGGTGTAGGTTCAAAGCCGTTGACTTCCTCTGCAGTTCTTCATCAGCGCTGAGAAAGATGTCCTCGGTTCTGCTGCGGGATGATGAAACAGTGACGAAAGCCCTTTGTTTGTTTGCTCCACCAGTGATGCCAAATGCGGAAAGATCCAATGCCTCAGCGCCGCCAAAAAGCCCAAGGGCACCAACGCCGTGTCCATTGACACGACAATCCGCACCGACGGCATGGAGGTTAAGTGCAGGGGCACGTACGTTTACACCACGCAGGACGGGCAAGGCGACCTCCCTGACCCGGGGCTAGTGATGACAGGGACCAAGTGCGGAGAAGGGAAGGCATGTATCTCCATGGTCATGTAGTCACCATTGGCCCTTTGAACTAAAGTCTTGTGTATTTCTAATATTGGACATAAGGTTGATTAGAACTGCATGGTAACAGGACACATACGGTTTTATATGATTTATATAACATTATTATTATTCATTTAGCAGATGCTTTTATCCAAAGTGACTTACAATATTTCACATACGTGTTATGATGAGCTGGCGCTGGGTGTCTTGTTCAAGGACACACCTGGTGGCTGGGCTGGGATTCTAACCAAGAGACTTCTGTATCCCAGCCTGATGTGCTACCCACTGAGCCACCAGGCCGCCTAATTGACTACCTACAAATATATCTAAAATACATATAAAGAAATATAAAAATACATATAAATTACTGTGTTCACCTGCAATGTCCAAGAAGCCACTGAAATCAATGTACTATGCTGCGAATGTCCATCGATTTTGAGGTCCTTTTAGAATGTTTTTAATGGATGTTAGCGGACCAGCACGTTTGTCTCGTCTCTCAGACATTAAAGTTTAATGATGTTTCTTGTTATTTGTAAAATACTGTCAATTGGTCAGAAAAACGAAACAGCTTTTCATGTGATAGCGTGCAGTTTGTATTTTCCCACATGCTTGATGCTTTTAATTTTAATTTTAATGCCCTTTTAGTTTCACTTGGTTTTAGCCGTCCCTGGAACAATTCACATACTGCTTTGTTTTTCGTTCATACGCTTTCGCGTGATTTTGGTCAGCGCCCGAGTGAGCATTTGGTCATTTTTATGTGCTTTGTACCCTAAATGAAACCTGACAGGAAGCACAAATGCACACCAACAATGTTGGCTTGTCCTTGCTGGAAACGTTCACCCATTGGGTTCTGTCCCCCCCACCAACTCCTGTGTCGCAGGTGTGCCAGGACCGGCGCTGCCAGAATGCATCCTTCACTGAGCTGGATGCTTGCATTGCTCGCTGTCATGGTCACGGGGTGAGTCATGCGTGCACGCTTGTGTTTGTGAGGGGTACAACTGGAAGACAGACAGACACTGACATTGGCTAAGAAATGTGCCATAGGACAAAGCTAAATACGAGATATAATTCTGTACCCTGGTCAATTTTGTCTTATCTCCGTTTACTTTATGTGCTTTCGTCAACAAGTGTGGCGTTCTGTAGTATATTTGCATACGCGCAAATTAAATTGGTTTATAACTCCTGGTTGAAAAAAATGAAAGAGTGTTCAGTTCATTTGATGGAGAGTGGGCATCATGGTGAACTTGGCTCGGGTACTTGTCAGCTATTTATCTCAGTGTTTTTAAATAGGAAATTAATTTCAGGCTTTGCTGTGGCTTCCAGGAAGCAGCTGTATCGCAACCATGCAGACGGCATTATGGGCCCTTTCTGCTGTCAATCTTCAAAGATGATCTCATCAGACTTGGTTGCGCCACACTGCTAAGTTTAGTTATTAATCGCGGCTTTCATTTCGGAGAAAAAAGACAAGTTAGACGAGGGAAACAAGATCGTGGTGGCATGTCTGTCTTGCCGCTCTGCTTCTACGTAAAAACTCAAGCCCTTCGCCACGGCCTGCAGTTACTGATGCTGCGTCCGACATTGTGCAGGGGTTCTTCTCGCGCCGGCGCCTGCGGGCTTTCCTGCCTCCATTTAGACAGACGTAATTTCACACTCGTAAATCCCTTAAAACGGCCCTCAAGGTTTCTCCTCTCCGTGTGACTAGCCGTGCATATTAAAGCTAACAGCACTTCCATTAGCCGAGCAGCGCCGCTCAGATCTGCTCTAAGCCCATTCGAAGCGCTTCTGCGGCGAACGCACCCACACAGCCATTTACACCATGTCTCTTAATCCTCTCCCCTAATCGGTGTAAATGTCTTCATGTGTTTACTTACTTTATTTACTTGCTTTGAAAGGGCTACAGACAGGCATGGCTTTCAGACGGCTTATTCGGTCCATTTTCTGTCTTTGTTGCCGCCGCCGCTGCCGTCGTTCTTCTTTGCATGTCATTTGCATTTTATTTGATCCTTGTTATTTTCCAGACGCTAGCAGCGTTGTTATCATACAGATAATGCAAATACCTCTCCTTCAGTCACCCAGTCAGCTGCACTGTACATACATTTTAAGAAATTTTGAGGTTCGATCTTCCCATCACCACCAACTTTTGAAAAGACAAAATACGCTCAAATAACCGTGAAATATTTAGGAAATGTACGTGTATTAACCTTTGTTTAAAAAATCTCAGTCATGCTTTAAAATATTGATTAACATCATAAAATACTGGAGCAGGAATTGGAGGTAGGGCCAGGAGAGGAGCTGGAGCTAGGGTTCGGGCCAAGAGAGGGGTTGGAGCTAGGGTTAGGGCCAGGACAGGAGCTGCAGCTAGGGTTAGGGTTTGGGCCAAGAGAGGGTCTGGAGCTAGGGTTAGGGTTCAGGCCAGTAGAGGGCCTGGAGCTAGGGTTAGGGTTCAGATCAGGAGACAGGCTAGAGCTTGGCTTAGGGTTCAGGCCAGGAGAGGGGCTGGAGCTAAGGCTAGGGTTAGGGCCAGGAGAGGGCCTGGAGCTAGGGTTAGGGTTAGGGCCAGGAGAGGGCCTGGAGCTAGGGTTAGGGTTTGGGCCAAGAGAGG
>JABJVR010005337.1:0-13652 GCA_025773905.1 Chitala chitala | reverse complement strand
TGTAAAGCGCTTTGAGGCATGCTGTTGCGAAAGGCGCTATATAAAAATAAATTGAATTGAATTGAATTGAATTAATACCTTACACTGAAAAAAACAACTGAATGGGCAATTTAAAAAAACTTTTAGTGATTTGGAAATCAGTCCCAGAGATTTGATTATTATGTTCAGGTAACATTATCAACATTTACTGCCTGATGTAACAATGTATTGTTAATATTTTAAATGCATTGTTAAAGTTTAAATTTGAAATTAGTTTTATCTTGAAGATAAATGTAGGCCTTGAAAACTCGGCCTGGCCTGATATTGGAGCCTTCAAAAATTATACTACCAAAGTGGTATTACAAGACAGTAATACCCAATTCAATGTCTCCATTTATTTTTATATAGTGCCGTTTTGAACAGAGTTGCCTTGAGGTGCTTTACGGTAACAAATTAGAGTTAATAAAAAAGAATTACAGCTATTGGGATGTGAAGTCCATCCATGTGCAAGATATAGGACTTTTAGTTCATGGACCATTAGACTTAACCCCTTTTGTTCAATTCTCTTGGAACGATATCAAAGGCATTGTTAACAAAATTTGAGACAAAACATGGAGTTTGCATGTTCTCCCTGTGCTCGGTGGGTTTTCTCCGGGTGCTCCGGTTTCCTCCCACAGTCCAAAGACATGCGGGTTAGGTTGATTGGTGTGTCCAAATTGCCCGTTTTGTGTGTGTGTGCGCCCTGTGGTGTGTTGGCACCCCGCCCTGGGTGTCCCCTGCCCTGCACCCTATGTGCTCTGGGATGGGCTCCAGGCTTCCCCGCGAGCCTCACCAGGAATAAGCGGTTAAGATAATGGATGGATGGATGGAGACAAAACATTTTAATTTCTTCAATTATAAAATTTGTAGTACAAAATTCTATAGTGTTCAGTCAGCATACTATTAAAACCTAAATGAAATTAAATGAGAACAAAAGAAAACAAAGCCACATTTGTTTAAATGCTTTTTGATTTGTGTCACTGTGTATGAGAGTTGCAGTAAACCTCTTAATAGTCCCCATATGTGAATTAGCTACATCACTCCCTCCTCCCCACCTATAACTGGTGTGTGGTGAGCTTTCTGGCACACTGTGGCTGCCACGGCAACATCCACATGGATGCTGCACACTAGGTGACTTGAGAAGTGCTTTACAAGTGTAATGCATCATTAATATTATTGTTTTTGCTGAACTGTGTAAAGATGCTGAATGAGTTGCATGTAGATATAAAAATACATTCTGAAAAGTAGATATTGTAAAAAAAATTATAAAGCCACAAATGTCTAATTTTCTATTACATCTCTTCCCAAGATGCACTCTGAAGGTATAACATCGATACTAAAAGGTCAGTGAGTGGTTAAAGCATTTTCCTGAGTAATGTTTTATTTGTCATTGACCACTACAAAGTGGGCTGCTGGTTTGCTGGTTGTAGCAGCAAAAAATCTGTTTGCAGTATATAATCAGTATTTTTATTTGTAAGGTGAACAGAAAAGGTGAAAGATCTTTGAAAATTACCTGCAGGAGTAGGGGGCCGTAAAACTGAGCTCCTTTTCAGTTCTAACTGCATTTCTCCACTCCAGCCATCCTGTGCAGTTCACATGCAGCTCTTTGTCTATTTTAACTGTAGCATTTTAAATGTATATAGAATGTAAACACTGCTCTGCTAACTGATGCAAAAAATGATCTCATTTTAACTACAGTTGGCTGTTTTATATTCCTTCACATAATACTAAACATATTCCACATTTCATGAGTTTTTTAAGGTTAGTGAAATACTGACAAAGGTGAATCACAAATGTAACTTCAGTTTCATAGTTAATAAGGTGAACTTTTTGAATTTAATCAAATCATAAAATCATCAAATACCTGCACATTACAGATCTAACCACAATCATTAGTTATTATAAATGCGAGGCAGACACAATCTATCACAACCTTTGTGTGACTGCATGTCCTGAACTTCAGGTTAGCTGTCACTCCTCATGGCCATAGCAGATGCTTCAGAAGGTAAGCTGAAGTAGGTGTTATTCCAGAGTCCCCTCGAGGTAAAATGCTAAATTTACTGCAAGAACAAAAATTAGGGACTGTGATGAAATAGAAAAACAGCAGGTAGGAATAAAATTATCTAAATAATGGCCAGTGACCTGAACTTTAGAAATAAAAAAAAAAAAAGTCTTCAAGTTCTGAGTTCAGCCGTTGTTTAAACAATTAATTGAATTGTGAGGCAGCCCAGACACGTACAACTCATTCATCCATCCATCCATTCATTTTCCATTCTGCTTATCCTGTTAAGGGTCACAGGAAGCCTGGAGCCCATCCCAGGAGGCACAGGGCGCAGTGCAGGGGACACCCCGGCCAGGGCACCAACCCATCACAGGGCACACACACATGCACGCACAGAACGGCCAATTTTGAGACACCAATCAACCAAACCTGCATGTCTTTGGACCATGGGAGCAAACCAGAGAACCAGGAGAAAACTCTCCAAGCACAGGGAGAACATGCAAACTCCACACACACAGACCCGAGGGGGGATCTAGCCCCAGGCCTGGAGGCGTGAAGCGCCGATGCTAACCACCATGCCACTGTGCCGCATTACATACAACTCAAATAAGCAGAAAAACAGAGGGGAGGAGAATGGTAGTAATCCATTTATTCAGTGGCACATTTTGCAAACTAGAAATGTATTCTCCAATTTACCAGCAATAAAGAGAAAGAAAATTAAGAAAATAAGCAACAATTCACAAGCAAGGAATGCAATTTGTTCAACTGACTCCAAACATAGTTACAGTTTTAAAGTTAGGGAACAAAGCTTTTCACAATTTTTCCCCTTTGGAATAAGTACATGATACAAAATATACAATTATTGAGCCTTTGTGTAAAGTAAATCACGCAGACTTCTAAGTAGCAATTGAACCATCAAAGACAAATTACTATAGAATTACACACATCTAAATACAGGAAGGTATTCCTGCGAAGTGTATGCAGAGCCACAGCTACATACATATACAGAAATACATGGTCATGTGGTTGCTTTCACTATAAAATGACTCGAGTTACTGATGCAATACATCTTCAAAAAGATCAACAATGTATTTCTCCTATGCCTCGAGCACTTTGTTAAAGAAAGATGTGGTGGTAAAAATTCACATAATGAAAAAAAAAATACAATACAGATAGATAAATCTATGAGGCTTTTTCCTCTTGAATACCAACATAGCAAGTCAAGTCACCTCTTAGGCAAGGAACTAGTCTTGCAACTGCTGGGGTAGAGTTAATTTAGTAAGGCAAAATGGTGAGGTTATCAGTGAGGGAGAGGGATGTCTCTGCCTCTCTGCTTCACTATGAAGACCTACCCTCACAACGGTGTATAGTGAAGCCATTCAAACACAAGGTCACTGAATGTCACCACAGACCAAATCTGCAGATATGTACTCCGAAAACTGCAGGTGCCTGCCATTCTTTATGACCTGAACTAGCTACATGTACTGGACACAATTAAACTGGTATTTTGGATACACAAAATACATCTTAGTTCAATTTTCTCATCCCACAAAGACCCACTGTCCATTTATCAGTGCAAATACATTTTTTTTTATTATTAATGACTCAATAGTGGTTCATAAGTTAGAAGTCCAGAAATTCTGAATATATTATTTGAATTTTGTAATCACCCATTTAAATTAATTTTAGGAAATAAAATTAGGATCTCAACCATTTGTGAGGAGTAACAATACAGAACATGCAATTAGGAAAGAAAAATAACACCCCATGACATTTTTGCTAAAGAATTCCTAACATTTACAAACCTGCAATTTTCAAAAACTGACACAATTACACAGGTGTTCCTTTTTATTCCCATAAATGGGTAATGCATAAAGTATTTAACAAATGGCAACGTCCGAGCCTTAAGTGCTGCTACGCACCCTTACACAATCAGCTCTTTGCTCTACAGAAGTTAGCTGCACATGGCCGCTGAAGCAATACGTAAAGCCATCACACTGAAGAAGGGAAAAGTCAATGTCACAGAGTCCTAACGAGTTACTGTGTTGCTGTGGTACTAGACGAGTCAATGTTACCGAGTCCTAATGAGCTACTGTGGGTCGCAGTGGTACTACACGAGTCAATGTCACTGAGTACTACACTAAACTAAATAATCTTCTGCTCTGCAAAGCTAGTTTTTCTTGTTGAGAAAATTATGCAGTTTAGTTCCTTTAGTGTAATGAGTGAATGAAGCCATCGACCGAGGTATAAAAATCTGACAGCCAAAGAAAGAAACAAAAAAAAAGAAAAGAAAAACCTTCAGACTTTTGAATTTAAACAAACTGAAAGGACGACAGTAGCAGTGAACAATACTTTCTGCTTACCAGCACAAACACTATTGGCACCTGTGCATGCACCAACAGAAGCACACACAGCCTAACGTACGTCGGCTTCGCTTCACAAAGTCGTTTATCACACAATTTTATTTTTTTTTAGAGGGTGGCGGAGGGCAAGTGAATGAAGACTGAGTAAATGGGGTTAAAACAAGAGGCTTTCCTACTTCATGCATGATGTATGACTTCAGAAAGTATCCTCACAAGTCAGATTTCAATGCAGAAACAAAACCCATGGAATGAAAGACCTTATCCAAGGAGGGGAAAAAATAACGTTACCCCTTAGAGTTAATCAAAATGGTAAAAACTGAATTCCATTTTTATTTCCCTGTTTAAGTAGCTGACATAAGACGTATGTGAGAAGTGGCTGACGTTACTGCTTAGCGATAAGGCTAACCAATCACTGTGTGTAAAACAGCAGCACAACCTGTAAAGCTGTTACCATGAAAACGGAGTGTATGTAATGTATGGAATATGGCTGATGACAAAACACAGGCAAACTGCAACACCAAAACCACTTCTGGAAGAAGAACATTGGTTTTTCAAAAGCCAGAGACAACAGCCTCATGCTTAAAGCATCAGTACACATGGCCCAAGTGTCCCCTTATTGATAAGCAAAGAAAAAACAGTCATGCTGGGCAACAGAAGTGCAGCATCCCACATCCATAACAGCATCTGTCCATTAAAATCCTAACACAATATTAAAACACATTTAAAGAGACAAAGCACTCACAACAATCTTTGTGACAGGTGCATTATATTAGATTGTCAGATGTCAAATATAATTATCAAACCAAATTAAGTAACAGAATCTTGTGTTCTTCCTTTTGTGCTTGGTTTTAACAATCTTCAAAAGAAAAGAAAAAAAAAAAAAAACCTCTACCAAACTATTATATGATTTGGGCCAAACAAATCACAAATACAATGTGTTTAGCAGAACAGTGACAACTGTCAAAATATATTAAGCTTTAAAGCTTGTAATTACACATTTATATATAGCTTTACTTGGCAATCCGTCTTGAAATGGTGTTTAAAAAAATAGAAGCGAACACCTACCACTCAATACAAATACATCATAGCAGCAACCAGAACAGCAAGACCCCTCAGACAGAGACATGTGCAACACCAACGCTGGGGTAGCCCTGGCTGTCAGGGCGACGTAGCCTAACTGCTCAGAGCAGTGCCTAGAATGAACAGATTTGTTCTTAGTTACAGTGGAATTCAAAACAATCCTGTCTGCAAAGAGCAGACAGGAAAACGGAATCTTATTTAGCTGAGAACTAGTAAGGTTCAGGTGACTGCGAGTGATTTCTCCTTCTGAGATTCACACAGCCATAACATAAGGGGAAAGCATTTACGCATGCACACACATCTGGTTTAACAGCTAGCTGAGGTGCGTGAGCATACTCCCGGTTATTTATCAAGGCCTACTATGCTAGAAGAGGACAATCTGTTCTACACATATGGCTAGGTGTTCTGCAAAGGAAAACAAGAAACTGCACATCAAGGAGCAAGCATGCACAGGGGTGAGGCTGCACTATGAATGGAGAAGCGAAGGAGTGAGGTGTGTAACCTTTCATAGCCATGTGGACTTCTGTTCGGAGGAGAGGGCAAAATGCTATTCAAACCATTTCCAAGCATGTAGGGACAGAGCGAGAGCACAGAGTGCATGTGTGTTATTTCTGTGCATGTCTGTGCAGAGCGCAGTGCCTGCAGACAGCACACACAGGGGTCACACATCACCATTCTGTCCACTTACAGAGCTTATTGTGCTGTCAACTTAAAATTTACCCGTTTTTTTGAGGACTAATGAGCTGCATGAGCCAAGAAGCACCTGGAGAACCCAACAAGAACCACCCCCCATTAGAAAGACCGATAGTGTATATAGCTTCTCTGTCTGTACTCATACTGAACCCTCAAGTACAGAAGCATTTTATACAAGGGCAAATGCACTTCACAAAAACAAATATATACAAACATCACAAAAAATTAATGTAAATTATAGGAAAAATGTTTGAAAAGTAATAAAAGTGGAATGGTGGAAAGAACCCAAATCTTGACTCTGCTTGGATAAAACAGATGTGACAGGAGACCAAAACAGAGCAGAGAAAACGGTGTGGAGCAGTCCTGTGTCTCCTGAGTGTGTGGTGAGTGTACTGCAGGGCTGTTGGGCTGTAGGGCTTCTCCTCCTTAAGCCATCACTCACTGCCTTCTCTCAGTGGAAAGCTGGTAGGTGTGGTGGCAGAGGGGCAGATGAGCACAGACGTTCTTGGTGGGTGGGTGCACATGAATTCTGTTAGGGATGGGGCCACGTTACCACATGTCATCGGCTGACGCAGAGTCCTTCACAAAGAGAGGGAAAAAGATGCCCTTAGATTAAAGAACTGTGCAACTGGCTCATGCAGGAAAGAGACAAACCATTTTTTTTGGGGTAAAATCACACATACATGATCAAGCTCATGGCTGCTATTTCAGACCACAGCAAAGCTCTGACAGCACACAACCAGTAAAACAACAATTCAAGCAAACTGGCAGATCATATATTAACACACGGAGAGTGTAAACACTGTTGTTATAAAATTAAGGTGTTGCTGGAGAGATCTTGCAATTTTCTAATGACTAAACTTCAAAAATTGCTAACAAAATTTACTTTTTCAGTCATCATGTTTTCATTTTGCATTTGCAAATAAAGCACCTCCAATAAACTAAAAATAAGAGAATTAGCCCCCTAATCCACAGGTTCACTTTCTGTGGTTTTAGTTACCTGTGGTCAACCAAAGTCTGGAAATATTAAGTGGAATATTAATTAATTCACAAGTTTGAACTGTATGTTGGGATGCCTCTGTCCAATGTATCCACGCTGTATATGCTACCCATCTGTTAGTCGCTTAGCAACCGTCTCATTATCAGATTGACTGTCCCAGTATTGCAGTGATCACCTAACTTTGATTACACCATACTGTTAAAATTGTGCCATTTTATCATTGTTGTTCTTAATCTCTTACTGTGCCCAATTTATAAATTTGACTATGTATCTATGCTGAGTATTAGCCAAGAATTTCACTATGCTGAACATAAAAGACAGTACAGTCGATGGTAATTTTGACATTACTCATGCACCAGAATGTTGTGCATGCATTAAACAACCTGAATGTTACACCTGGCAGAAGCAGCTTGATAAACAGAGGGCTCTGAAAACACACAAACATGCAAAAACACACACATACACAGTCTAAAATTTATGATATTTAATTGTGTGTATTTAAGGTTGACTAGTTTGCATATCTGTGTTGGTGCTAGAGGCCGACCGAAATAGATTTTTTGGTTTCGGCCGAAAACTAAACCAGACCCAAAGTTACAAATTAAACAACTGTTATGACTTGTCTGAATTATTCTCGCAGCTATAAATTCAGGGAAAGTGAGTAACAAGATAAACCAGCTTCGTCTGATGCCAAATGCAACATCTCTATAGCAAGGACTTTATACAATACTCTTACCAAAGTGATGAATAAAAAATGCATTTGCACGATTTGTCCACTGGTGTATGCAGTAAAATGACAACATAAAACATCATACTCACAGAGTCTTCACTTCGATATGGGTTAAGTCTGTTGTATATTGCTTCAACAACACTCTGTCTGCAATCAACAACACCGACAGTTTAGTTGACAGCATAACACGTACTGAACACCACCAACCATAAATTTTAGCATTCAATGCAAAACAAAGACTAATGCACAAGACTGGCAGTGGGTGAGAATGCTGTATTTACAGCTCTAACACTTTAGAGCAACATATAGAAGCATAACTCCCTGCTACAGGGAGTAGAGCAGCTTTGATATTATTATTATTATTATTAAAACCTAATTAGTCCCACAACGGTGAAATTTGCTCAAGGACACACCTGGCGGCTGGGCTGGCATTCAAACTGGGAGACTTCCATATCCCAGCCTGATGTTGTACCCATTCAGCCACCAGGCTGACTATATCACACTGACACAAAGGAAAAGGCAGCTGTGCCATCAGCGCATGAGCCACGGAGGCCATCAGAGATGAAATCAAATACTTCATGAACAAATCAAATATTTCGTGCTCATGCAGTAATCTGGATTTACCCTGTTAATCTTTAAAGAGGCTGAAGTAGTAGACACAAAACAGACACACCTGTAAGCAACAGATCATTAACATACCATATTTCTCCTAATTAACGCGCCCGGGCACATTACAAGTTACGTGCAGGGCGCGTCTATTTGAAGCCAAATTGTGCAAATTATAAAGTTTTTAAAACCTTTAAAAAGAGAAGTTACAGTTTTTGAAAACCATTAAAAATAAGTTGTGACTAAAAAGCTTAATGTTCTTCTATGTTTAAAAAATATAGATGTATAGAAAATATCACTTCAAATTCAGTCATTATCAGCATATGAAGACCTTATTATTGTATTCAAGTAGAATCGATTTGGGATTCAGAAGCAGATTTTGTCCAAATAATGTACAATTTTTTTGTTAATTTAATTTACTTGTATTAAATGCGTATAATTCACTGCATTTACACATTCATTCTCCGCAAATCCACGTTTCTATGTCACCGCTTTAATTGCGTAGAAGGGCTGCACTTTACCGTGTCTCTTATGCATCGGTGGGGGCGCGTCTATTAGAGCGGCCGTGTTAATTACCAGAAATACGTTATTTTAAACTAGATCTTACCAGAAAATTCAGGCATTCCTGGGTTACTTTTTTTAGGCACTGCCGATGAGTTATGGGAATTAGAACATCTCTGTCACCACCATTATTAATAAAAAATTTTCAATGCATTAAAACAACTGTCTGAAAAGAGGGCCCAGGAGTAAATGTGCTCCTCTTTATTACCACCAGGCACCATCAAATCTCCACCGGAATGCAGCGAAAACCCTGCCAGACACCATCATCCGTCACAGAGATGAGTTATCAAAACACCAATAATCTGTAAATGCAGGTGCAATGTGGATAAAGAACAGAGGAACCCTGACAGTGAGCAGAGCTTCCAGTATCTTGAGAGGCGGGGACGGAGGTACGTGAAAGTGAAAAGTAGAAGTGACTCACTTGCTGGCCAGCTCACCACCTGGTGGAAGGTTTGGGATGCTCTCTGTAGCTAACGTGCGCATCACGTAGACCAAGCCTGGCATGCCCTCTTCGCCTTGTTTCTTAATGATCTCTGAGAAGGACAAGCACTTTGTGGTAAGCAGGTATGGTACAGCTTACAGATACAGCTCGACACTGCTTGGTTTGCATTTGGTGTCAGAAATAAGACAAATAACAGGACACGTTTATCATAAGCTGCAAAAACATCTGATGTACATGTTGACTATTATAAAACTGTTTTTTGATACTAACTGCATCACACAACACGACAGTTACAAGCATGGGCGAGATTTTAACAATTCATGCCTCAACAAAAAAACGCTGGCCTATACTGTCCTGTGTAATTAAACTCTCTTTTGGAAATAATGAAGATGACAACCCCCAGAAAATAAGCTGCTTCATGTACTAACAATACAACATTATGCAGAAAATAAAAATGGAGCATGACCAAAAAAAAAAAAAAAAAAAACCATCTAACACAACTAAACACATAAATTAATCACATTTCCCTCCCAGCACGCTTTGCTCTGCCTAACAGGAACATCAATAATGACAGTGTTGCTAAAGTATCCATTTAATTTAAAATCTTATCTTGAATTAGGGATTGGACTATATTTAATAACCTAACACAAACAATACATTTATTGTCACGCACAGCCTACACCAGTATCATGCCTTGTTCATACATGCTCAATTTTAACTTAAGTTTACACAGAGCATATTGACAAATAGAGCAGCTGCCTGCATTTTTTATATGAAAAATATGTTTTTGAGTGAAGGGAAGTAAACCTGAACTCGAACAGATGAATTCAGACAAATTTGCTCATCTCAGACCAAAAGCCACATCTTAAGGAATACTTTACAAACTGTATCACAGTTAGTGACCAGGGAATATTAACTATGGCTAGTCAGCTGATGGTAAGAACCATGTGGCTCTGGAGAAGGAAATGAAGTACATCTGGAGGCAGTACTGGGAACGTGTACTGAGCATGAGTCTTTTGATGTGAGTTATAGCATTTGATAGTAGTGACATTTTTGTTGACATTTAAAATAAAAGTGTATGGTCTGCCCTTAAAACCTGCCACCTGAGACAGACAGAAAACATCAACGTCATCTAAAATATTTCAGACAAAAAGCAGTGTCGTTTACTTTAACTGAGGTTTTTTTAAACCTGTGACATAAAAAATATAAACAAATTATCTGAAACATGTATATTATTCACACCCTTAGACACAGCAAAAAATAAATAAATACAGGTACATCACTTATTGCTTTAAATTCATTCTTTTCATTAACTGAATATGAGTAAAAATACTTGCAGTTTTAATGTCAAATAACCAATAGCTTTAATTATCAAAGCATGAAATATAGTTTTACTGCCACTGTTACTTTTTACAATTCCTTGAAGCGTGATGCAGAGTTGTACTGAAAAGATGCAGGTCCTGATTTTGTCAAATGACAAGCATTCTTCAATCAACATAGGGTATAGGGTGTGCAAGCCAGGCATTAAACTGTCTAAGTCATCAGACTTCAGGGGCATTTCTTTGTCTTCAAATCAAGACCCTTAAATTCTGTCCTGTTTGTCTACAGGATTAAGAGGGTGCTTTGATAACAATGACATTAATTGCATTATACGTTCTATACATACACTGCCTGGTTGAAAAAATCACATTGTACCTCTGGAGGCAGTGTTATTAGCTGGTATTGATTCAGCTGGTCTGATGTAAGCTCAGCAATGTTATACAGTAATAATATGAAGTCAGCTGCGTATCTAGATCTACTGAATGGTCAGGTTCTCACATCAGTGGGTTTTTTCCTTCCCTGATGACACGGGCATATTCCAGGCCGACAATGCCAGGATACATCAGGTTAAAATTGTGAAACAGGTTCAAGGAGCACGAGGAATCACTTACACACATGAACTGGCCATCACAGAGCCCTGATCTTAACCCCCTTGGACGTCTTTAGGATGTGTTGGAGGAGAGTTTAGAGAGGGGTTTGACTCTCATCATCACTACAAGATCTTGGTGAAAATTAATGCAGATGTGGATGAAAATAAATGTTGAGACATTATATAAGCTCGTCAAAACAATAGCATTAACCTGTGAAGAACTAGCTCGTTATCCTCTGGTTCCAGAGGGACATTCAGGACTGCAGTCACCTGTGCTTAACAGGAACATGGCTTCTCGGTTGTTCTTGGCACAATAAAGTCAGGGAACTCAAGAGGTGGTGCTGTGTATCTAAACCAGGAGCTCCTGACCATGAAACGTCACACTCTCTCTTCCTCGGGAATTTACTTCTGCCATATTCAGTGCCGTTTATGTTCCACCTGAGGTGAATACGGACACTGCCTTACGTAAATTCCATGAAGCTCTTGTTCAATATCAGGGGGATCATCAGGACGCTGCACGTTACGTAGTGGGGGACATTAACAGCATGAATCTCAAACAAACCTTCACCAGCATATCAAACCTCTCATGAGAATATTTAATGTGTATATGAAAGCAACTGTGAATTTTATTGAGAATCAACAGGATGAGGTATTAAAAAAAAAAAAAACTGTCACCAATGTTTTCTTAACCAGAAGCCATGGGTGGATAAAACTGTGCTACACTCTAAAATCACACACTGCTGCCGATAATCATGTTCACGCGTTCCTGGTACAGTATGCACTTGGCTGAAGCACGGTTTAAAAGTTGCGAACCACATATTTCTTTAATTTTTATATTCAATTCCCTCCCCTGCTATTGACCGCTGTTAAGGGGATAAGCAGATACCAGATCAGTGGATGCGGGGGGTGCTGCACGCTTCCTATGTAATCATGTACAGAACATTACCAACACAAAGTGAAACAAAACCCTACAGTAAGGTGTCACTTTCTACCGAATGTTTTCTTCTCTTTAGTGTGGCCTCTATCCTCAATGCACCAGCTGTTTTTCAGCAGCACCAATAAAAACTTACCAATATAGCGCGCCTTCATTTTCCTACTGCGAGACCTACAGGGGCAACTCACTTTTGAGGTATATTACCGTAATACTGATTAGTCATTTTTATTTCTTTGTAAAATTAAGAAAAATTTTAGAAAATTTTATGTGACATGCAATTTTAAAATGGCCTTTTTATGAATTCATGCATTACACGGTTTACACACCTACAACTTACATGGCTTTCCTGGCCAGTTCGCAGCCTAGCACCTGTCAGCTTAGAAAACCATGACTTACACAACACTACTAATAGAAAGAAAATGAAAAGCAGAAGGTTTCTTTTTGCACAGTATGTTTAACTGGCATTTGTGGCTGTAACTGCGTATGGTGTTACATCATAAAGGTTTGCCAAAGTGCTCCTGCGGTTATCTGTAATCCACCCAAAGCCACCTGATGGACTGGAGATCAGGGGCCGCCAGTTTATACTTGTACTCTTGCCGCACCAAAATTTCTCCAATTTTTTGAACATTTTCATTATGCACTACTGAGGTTGAACTAGCCAACTGCCTTATGGTTTGTTCCTGAGCAACATTGTTTTTAAACTTCTGAGTGATTTCCTCATGCATTTGTTGGCCAAACTGGCAATCCTTGCCTCATCTTGCTGTCAAAGGACAAGGCCTTTCCTCTGATGCAGTTTTCATCTCAAAGCATGGATACAATCACCTGTTGATCATCATCTGTTGCAAAACATTTATTTACTCATTACTGGCCCTGACATGCACCATCCCAACTTACAAAACATTAGGTTGACCAAACTAAACATTAAATATCTTAACACTGTTTGTAGTGGACTGCAAGTGGAAATAATGCAGAAACCATCGCCTTTGGTGCTTATGTTCCATATAGTTACAGTACAGACAAAACTATGACATCTCATAGGATGTCTACTGCATCCAACAAGATAAAACTATGGTGAAGTAGAGATGACAATAACAAAGGCTTATTGGAGCTATCGGTCTAAAGTGCAGCATAAAGGTGTCAGTCACTGAATTTACTTAGCAAGAAAAATGCTTATCAATTCACGATCACTATGGTCCCTCACATCAATCCCAATTTCAAAATCCAGCTACACTGACACTGCGTTCCTCACTGACAGAATCACCGCTGTCCCATAACAGTGCACTACACCGAGCACCTTACATATTAATATTTATTAGC
>JABJVR010005336.1:0-13653 GCA_025773905.1 Chitala chitala | reverse complement strand
CCCCCCCCCCCCCCCCCCCCCCCCCCCCCCCCCCCCCCCCCCCCCCCCCCCCCCCCCCCCCCCGCCGCTGACGAACATCCCCCGGAGGGCGGACCTGGGGGGCTGTGCTTCCAAATTCAAAACTGCTGGGGTAAGGGCAACTGCTCCTACCCATGTGCCACTTTTATTGTTTTATACAATTGTATCACCATCCTGAAAATTTTAAGTTTTTACTGAAATCACTATACTCAGTATTCAGTATCAAAGTTTAAAACCTACAGCACACAATTACGGTTTTGCTTAAAGGCCTATATCATAAGGCAAAAGAGCTTTCTGATTTTGTTTTAGTGCCTGATTTAGTGATGGGTGTACAGGCAGCCAGGCACTGACACATAACAATAAAGACTCCATGGCTGACTGCTTTAACTCCACAGGACACGCATTTAACTGCACTCACTTGCTCATTATGTAGTCTTACCTGTTGGCTGGCACTTTCAGGATGACATCTGACTAAAGGCCTTTTCTTTAATACTTACCTTGTTAGTATGTGTCTGTCTCTCCCACCCACCACCTTGGGATTAGTACTGCATTTTGTTTCTGACTTTTAACTCTTTTCACTCTTGCAGTGATGCTATAACAAGGGGTGAGGTGCACAGTTTTCTGTGAGAAAATGCCTGGTTAGATCAGACTTCTGCTGTTGAATCACAGTGCTGGATCCTCTGTTGGTTTTTCATGAGAGAATGAAGGAGACCGAGGTCATGTGACAAGTGTGTGTAGCTGGGACCATGTCTATTGGCCTCTCTTGTTTCTGTTAGATTTCAGTTTTAATGTGTAATTTCACAGTATAATTTGTCTTCTTTGTTAACACAATAAGAAAATTAAATCATAAACAAGACACATTGAATTTATTTCATTTAAATCCCCTATTCTTGTTAATACATGACTAAGATTGTCTCCCTAGACAAACTTAAATAGAGTTTGGTGATTAAATGTAAGGCCACAATGTGCTGGTTCACAGTATGGGGGTTTTCAGTTTATGGAAAATATACTTTTAAACTCAAGAGATAAAAGAAAAATATTTGTCATTCTTATAGCTGTCTACTGACTTTGAAAAATCTGACACTAAAAATAACTTAGCAATGGCAGAATAAAAATTGAATATACAGCTTCCATGTATAGGATTTAAATGTACTGTAGCTCAGAACATTTTCCAACAAACTTTAATCTGCCGCTCCCCTGCAAACACTATTAAATTTCAGAAAAGGCTGTTGATAAAGACTGGTGTGGGGGTGTAAAAAGTTGATTGCAGTCAATGATGTGTGGGAGTGAAAAACAGTTTGATTGTAGACACTTACTGGGATTGCTTGGGACTCCAGTTTACATAGTTCCAAAAAAGATCCTCCTAGTTTTGTTTATTGTCAATCTACAGAGTGTTTAGAAACATGGAATCTTTCATTCTCACTATCAACCCCCCAGCCCCCTTATTAATGCACCTACAGATACACTTGCACACTTGCCTTTGCCCTTTTTCAGTTATGAACCTGATGGATACACTTGCCTTTGCCCTTTGTCAGTTATGAACCTGATGGATACACTTGCCTTTGCCCTTTGTCAGTTATGAACCTGATGGATACACTTGCCTTTCCTTCACCTCATTCTAGTTTAATCAATATGCCCCTATTTGACTTTGATGTCATGTATTTTCTAAATACTACTTTTATTTATTTTAATATACTTTTTTACAGGTAACAATAATAACACTTGGAAATATGGTTGCTGATTTTTGGTAATATTTAAGATTGTATTACATGTTAGTTTTGAGAACAGTTTATGGTATTTTTTTTTTATTCTGATTTATATTTACTCTGCAGTGCGTACTAAAGATTTTCTTCTGTAGTTCAGTCCCGGTGTGTGCAGCGATTTCGACAGCAGCTACAGGTGGCAAAGTGGCCACGAGAATACAGCAGTTTGTTTTTTATTCCTAATTTTCAATTGATTATCTCAATTCTACATATGAAAGGGAAGGATTCCATACCAATAAATGCAAGTAAACTCCATTGATATTAACCTCTGAGGGTTCAAATGAAATGGACAAAAACATATTAATATACACACAAAAAACTGTGAAATAAACCCAGTTTGTGTGGAAGTTAGTTTCATAAAAAAGAATGCCAGCACCAGTGTATGCTTCACTTAATCCATTTATTTAAAATTACCTTCTGCATTAATAGTGTGACTGGCAAAATTTCAGCAGCTC
Organism: Chitala chitala; assembly: GCA_025773905.1. NCBI lineage: Eukaryota > Metazoa > Chordata > Actinopteri > Osteoglossiformes > Notopteridae > Chitala > Chitala chitala. Next base: position 11,417 of record JABJVR010005336.1, on the reverse strand, counting down.
AATTAATTTAAATTGTGTATTCATTGCAGTATGCCTGAAATTCTTTGTTATTTAGTATAGGCTTTTGGAACTGAGTGAAAGTAATTTTCCCAAAAGTTGCTTGTTATTTCCAAGTCAAGTGTGTGTATTTTGCTGGCCAGACTGTGCAGATATTAGTGTTTCAAAGTGTTTCAGAGCTCTGTGATGTTAATGCGTGCAAAGTCAGAGTTTCATTGCGTTGTCAAGGCACTGTATGAAGCAGAGATTTTTTTAACATGGCCTTCATTGAATATATGTGAGACTCATTTGAAAGTAAGTCAAAAAGTATTTCCCCTCTGTTGGAGAAAATGTTTACAGTTTTATTTTGAAGGATCGTGAAGTGAAAGTTAAAGACAAAGTTATAAAAGCACAACTTAAATCACATACAATTGGCAACACAAAGGTTAAAAATTCAAGCCAGGGGCAATCTCTGAGAAAAGGTACTAGATGACAGGTGACCAAATAAATATTAATTATACCCACCGTTGTTACATTGTATACTATCCTACACAGAGAAATGAGTTTATGATTTTAAAATGTTCTTGAACTTATTTGATCACAAAAATCAAGTTTAAAAATGTTGTCCCCTGTCTTGGCTTGTGTTCCTAATGCATTTATAATAAAAATAATCATTAATTACTCTGTGACAAACGGAATGATTAAAATTAGAATTCTCCTTATTTCCCAATGGTATCATTATGTGACAGTATTAAATAAATACTGGGAAAGAGTTTTTGATATGAGACAATATTCCCTTGAAGTGATGCGGCGAGCTAATTGGTTCAACAGAATAGTCTTCCAAATAAAGGTTAATGTGAGTGGTTATTAAAAATATTGAGGAAGAATTTATATGCCCCCCCCCCGAGTTGTGAGGTTGTGATTTTCTTTTTTTTTCCGTGTCTGACTGATGACATTGTTGTTTGCCTCCAGATAGCGAATTTCAATATAGCAGTATAGTTAATTACAAACTCATTAATAGAATATGACAAAAATTTCAAACTAGGTGTTTGCAGGGTTCCTCTTTCACTTTGTCAAATGGCATTAAAAGAAAGTAATTCCTGCAGATGTTCCTCAGCGCACATTGGACCCTACAGCTAGCAGGCCAATAGCTGCTAAACATCAGGTCTAGTTATAATGAACTTTGCTCTGCTTTGGTGTGTGCTTGGCAGAGGAACAACAAGCTAATTTCAGCTTTACCCTGTGTATCTCTGATTCTTTGGCAGTCAGGAGGTGACCTGTCCATAGTGAAAAGAACTGGTGTAAACATATGTGAAGTAGTCAAGCTTTACAATTTGTGAGAGCACAGTTGATAGTTAGCATATTGCTGCTGGTGTTGCATTTGCATAACTTCTTTCCCCCGTTGGGAGGCTACACTTTTGGTGCGATGAACAAAGCCACCAATTAATGTAAATTTGGGTTTCAGACTCTAAGAGAGTGACACGGCACAACGTGAAGTATATCAAACTCCCACAGGAACACAAAGGGTACTTTGTGCATGGCATACTCTTCTTTCATGCAGCCGCCCACAGGCTGGGTATTGTCAGCCTTAGTTACTTCTGAAACTGGTGACATAAACATAATTTGTTTATAAGCATTCACCCATTAACAAGGGTTTTATAACGGCTTAGAGAAACTGTGTGTAAATACTAACACCTAGCAAAAATGTCCACCCTTCAACTGAGGTAAATGTGTATCACTAACTGGCAAACAGAAAAGCCGTTAGTCTACTGAAACATTCAGTGCATTCATCTTATAAGCTAGACTTCCTTGGAGGAGATGGTTTGACATTGCGTACCTATTTTTTTGACGTGCAAAATACACCTCGCTGCTCAGGAGAGGAGAGCAACTGATATTTTTAGTCTGTTGCTATGTAGGTACTGAATTGCATAGCTGAAGGGCATGATAATGTGTCCCTTTAGCTCCTGAACCTTTGCTATTACATAAGATTGGACTTCTTAAAGGACTGTCACTCATCAAGCGGGGCATAGATAAAACCCCAGTGAAAGGTCGTGCTTCTGTTTGCTTTTATCTCTCTGTCTGCTTGTGTAATCATGAAATCCTTTTACGTATTCATGAGATGTTCTGGTTTGTGTGAAATTAGCATACTTAAACCAAGTTTGTGCTCGTCACCGAGAATCTTACAGCGTTCTGCTTCTGTAACTATGAGCGTTTGTAACTATGTTTCAAAGTTTGGTCTGGCATTTCAGAATATCTGATGTGGCACTTAGTGCTATCATGAATTCTGCAAATATTAATAGTCATATAATCATAAAAAAAACTAATTCAATAACAGCCCTGAAATCAGCTTGCTGAAAATGATTCCTGAGCCACAAAATGGATGTGAGCTTAATAACATCAAGACATTATCTTGAGAGCAGATTGAAAGTCTGCATTGAAAAGATAGCTTTGGCTTAGTCTTGATTCTGTGCATTGAGCATTTAGCAGTTTTTGCATGGATGAATTGCACTTATTTTTCATTGGAAGCTGTACATGCCCAGAGAAATGGGCCAAACCATAAACAAGCTTGGCCCTCAGTTCCAGAACTCATCCCTATAAGGAGACCTGTAGAAGAAGAGGCATAGGTTAATTACAGGTTAGTAGAGTCCTGAAATATCACAGTTATCCTTCAAAAGCACAATTATCCACAGTGCAGTACCTACATTTTTCTTCTTCTTTGTACAAGAAACAAAAAGGTTTCTCAATGCATTCAGCATAATGTTACCACGCAGTAAATGCAGACCAGACTGTTATTGTACATAATGCAATTGTAAAGTTTGTACAGAGGGATGGAATTATTGCTAATCCCCTCCCTCACCCAAAAAGAAACATCTCCTTTGAAAGTTCATGGAAATGTAAATATTGTACTATAACTCGCCTTTTAAATTTGGCAATAAGGCAATGAATGTTTCACCTGTGTTTTGTCATTGCTACTTTGTTTCTGATCACTTTTTCATATGTAAACATGTGGCAAACCAGAGATTATGAAACTGTAAACATGTTTGCACATTAAAATTAGTATTTATTAAATTGATAAGAAGGAACACAAATTGTTGAATAAGCAAATATGTCTGCCACAGAAAGACATGTAGCATATCCAAATAATCAATGGCTCACAGAGGGAGTAAGTCGTGAAGGTCAATATTTTACTTGGGAAGGAGCTTTAAAGTAACATGTTTTGGTCCCATAAGCCCTTCATCTGCATTTAGATATTAAAGTTAACAGTGTGATTTTCACACCATGAGCATTCTGAATTTGGAGAAGACTACAGGTTTAGACCAGGCTATAAGTGCTAAGATTGGCAAATGTCATTTTGTCAGCACCAAAGGCATCGATTACACACATAAGGAAGTTTGCCAGAAAGTTCAGAGCTTCCAAACATAAGCAGTCACCCTGGAAAAGGACACCCGTCATGCAAACGCGTGACATTACATAAAGATGATGGATAGCGTTATGAAACAAAATTTGGTGGGGAGGGGGAGCCTTCAAGGTCTCCTTGCAACCACCATTGTTTCCAAGATTGCAGGTAGATGACAAATTAAATTAAAAATGTGAGAGTTTAATTGGAAGTAAACTGGAGCACTGAGCGCATCACTTGTTATTTTGCCCAGGGGCTGTTTGTTTGTCAGGAGCTTTACTCTGTGATGTATTGGCCGGGGTATTAATTAGCAAGAGAGGCTGGCTTTGTTCGTCAGCTGTCGACTTGCTTTCACACTTCTGGCTGAATGGAGTGGTGGTGTATATGGCTCTTGACATTAAGCACCTTTCAGAATTTGATTTTTGCATCTACTGCAAGCAACTGTGTCACGTTCTTGCTTGATGTATAAGACGAGGCACAGTCCCATGTGCTGAATGCCCTTAGTATCTGTATCTTGACAACTCTTGGTACATTTGTGTTATATGTTACTATAGAATTATAAAAGAATTTATAAAAGAAATGCTGTATAAAATGTAGTATGTATATAATTTAATTAATCGAGTGTGATGAATTTGATAAATGTGGTTCTGTGATGGGCTGGTGTCTAGTCTGACATTTACCTTGCATTGTGCCCTATGCTGCCTGGTATAGGCTCCAGGTCACCTGCAGCCTTGTTCATGATGTTCCCTGCCTTGTGTGTTATGATGTCTGGTATAGGATCAATGACACCCAAAACCAGAATGAACAGAAAAGTAGTCAGCTCATTGCTGGGAAAAGTAGAGTTTCACATCAGACTTGTCATTGATGACCATGTTTAAAATCATACCAAAGTAAGCTTTTAATGCCCGTAGTTGTACAGGTCACTTTTTATGCCAGATGGAAATGGAACACAGTGCAACACCATGCAACTTTTTACCAGCATACATGTTTGCCTCATTCAGTATCTGAGTAAGGAACTCATCACTGACAAGCAGCTGAAAAAATCCAAGTTGGTTGTCAGGCAGATTCTGATCAGACAGCTGCCATCCAACTTTTGTTACAGTAAACAGGAATTGTTCAAAAACTGGATTTGACAGTGAACACTTTTGTTGTCCAGCTCTGACTTCAGCTTGGCCGTCACCGATAGTAACAGCAGCTGCAGTCACATCATCAACATTGTACAAGTGCAGTTCAGGATCTGATCTGATGTCGAACTCAACTCATCAAAGTAATTTTTCACAATGACAGTTTCAATTTTATTTATATAGTACATTTACCACAACCAAACTGTCCAAATGCTTCACAATGATAAACAAACAGTGACATTAACATAATGATCTTAAATTCAGTTGTAATTTGTACTGGAAGGATGCAAGGACCATAAAGCCGGGGTGATGTGTTCATATTTGGTCAGGAAACAAGCTGCAGCATTTTAAACCATCTGTACTCTACCTACCATGCTTTGAGCTATTCCAAACTATAATGAATTACAATAGTCAAGACTACAGGCAAGAAAAGCATGTATACGTTTTTCTAGGTCCTTCCTCAGTAAAATTGGTTTAATCTTGGACAGTTGCCAAGACTGGAAATAAACCAGCTTGATCACAGAATAAATTTGCTTGTCAAACTTCAGTTTATCATTTACTATGAATCTTAAATTTCTGGCCACAGACATAAGTACCTAAACCAGACATGTCATAATTTCTGTATTTATCACCATTTGCCCAAAACAACTGTAATTCTGTGCTTGCTCTACCTGTGGACATCCAGGCTTTCACATCAGCCAAACACTTTAATAATAATATTGGAGGAGTACTTTCTGATTTCTTAATAGGTACATAAATCTAAACATCATCAGCATAAAAATGGAAAGAAAATCCAAATTTTTGAAAAATCTGGCGACGAGGCATCAAGTATAAAGAAAATAAAAGCGGGCCAAGAATTGAACCTTGGACAACACCACAACCTAGGTGCAATGAGGACAATCTCTTCTCATTAAATTTAACAGAAAAACCATGATCAGTCAGGTAAGATCAAAACCAGTCAAGAGCAGAGCCTACGATCCCAATATCACACTGTAACATCTGAAACAGTTGTACATGATCAACAGTATCAAATGGTGTACTTAAATCCAGCAACATAAGAACTACTCTACTCTCTGCATCAGTATAAAGTAATACTTTTGAACTTTTAAAAGCACCAATCTGATATAGTGAAAGGTTCTAAATCAAGACTGATACATCACATATATGTTATGCTGCTTTAAATGGAATTTAACTTGAATGGAAACTATTTTCCCCATGTTTTTTTAAAAAAGCATTTTTGACATAGATCTAAATATGAGAGTATTGTGGAGTCTAGGTTTGGTTTTTTAATAAAGGCACTACCACTGCATGTTTTAATGATGAAGGAACAATTCCACTACTAAGACCAGTATTAACTCATTTGAGAACCACTGGTCCAACATTCAAAAACATCTTTAAACAACCGTGAAGGAAAAGTATCAGTGGGACAATGAGAACAAGGCAAGTCCAATGTGAGCCATTTCGAACATTCCACCTGAACCACAGCACATTCCATATCAGTCACAAAGGTCCATCAAGCGTCTTCTTGACACTTTTCCGTATAATATAAAAAAAAATTATGCTGGTGTGGCATGGAGTTCCAAAGCTTTGTCCAGCAAGAGCAGAAACTAAATAAAACTGTCCAAAGTGTTGTCTGAATTTCTCATCTAAAAATGTCGCAATATTATAACAAGTCCTAAAAAGTGATTGGCGATCATATCACAATGCTGTAGATTCCCTCACGTCCACTACAAACACAACCGACAAACATCGAGACGGTAAGGAACAGATACCAACACCTTCACTGTCACTATCATCACTGCTGCTGCTATCACAAGAACTATCATTGTGTTTCTTCTTTGAAACATTTTCGTAGCCATCATCAATGTAAATAGCAAAGGTCAAGATCTTTACTGTGGTTGCACAAAATTACTATAAACCGTCGTGTTGACGCTATAACTAACAATTACTTTATTCACTCCTATAGCTCCTAGCTTGTGGGAATTGATATAGGACTATCAGAATCTGTTTCGAAGGTCAAAGTTCAGTGGTTCATGACAAAGAAGGGAATGGGAATTTCAAAATGTCTTACCATACTGGACAATGACCATAAAGGTTTAACATTTTAGTCATGGTCCTAAGTTTGAGCATTTTTTGTAGGAACCATATCTGTTACTTGGTTGTTTCTGTTTTAGTCTCCAGAATTTTTTATTTCAGAAATATACTATACACTTCAGTCCCTTGGCATCTGTTTGATCAACAAAAACTTTTACTGAAAAATTCTATCTTTAGTGTTTTATACTCAGAGGCCTGTCCAGCACCCCTGAGTGTTTAAAAGAACAATAATGCAGCATCTTTGTCAAATGTCTCTCACAGATATAAGCAAAAATTTTATCTCTCGGGATCCTTAGTTTTAACACTTTTCTGTGAGAAGCATATCGGCAACATCTGATTGTCTATAAATAAATTACACATTCCCAATTTTAAACAAAAGAACTTTCCACCAAACGCATCTTGTTTTCACTGACTCACAGCTGGAGACCTGGGACTGCTGTAGACAATCTGGAAAGAAGACAATTTGCCTCCCGTTCAGCCAGCTACAATTGAAAGCCCCATACCTTTCTAGGCATTCATTAGTCAATTTCTTTCAGAATAAGATAATTTGTCTCATTAACTCTTATCTTTAATGACAGATGTAGGATATGTTAAGCCATAACAAATATGATATCCCCATTGCACAGGAAATTAAGGTGATTCAGCACTTTGATTAGTAGCTGCTTTGCATTGATGATCTTGCATTTAATTCATGTAGAAATACGACACTAATTTGACAAAGTGACATGCACATGATGCTAACTAAATTCCATAAATTCTTTCAGCTACGTGTGTACCGTGGCTTGCGTGAAGCACAAATCATGAGCTCCAGCTGTTCTAAAGCACTGTGTACATTTTGATCATCTTTCAGCAGCTTTTGATTCAGCCTCCCACAGCTTCTGCTATGGGACCCCTGCCCACGTCCTGCACCATCAATCAGCCATACAGCCAATTCCCTACTTTTTGCATTTTTGCTGCCCAAATATGCCACAGCTCTCAGATGCTTGGTACAAATCAACCTGTGGCATTTTTTTTAATCACAGAGATGAATGAACGCTGTTCTTCGTGTTATCCATTGCACCGTTGTTTTAGATGTGCAAGTCCCGGAGTCCCACGGCTCATTTCAGCCAATAATGTTTCTATTACACCCATCCATTACCTATGGAAAGATGGCAGGCACTGAAATGGCCTGATCTTGGAGGGCAGCAAAAGGCTTTTGAAATTTTTTGAAACTCAGTAAATACTTCTGCTTTTCAAATTTGTGGGATTGCTTTGGATCCAGATCCACAGATCTCTTCACTGCTGTATTTCTGTGTTTCACCACAATGGCTAAATAGCAAAAACCTTAAACAAAGTGAACATGCTGTGTTTTCTGTGGATCCACCCTTTTGTTGTTGCTCTTCTCAGAAGAGAGGAATTGTCCCCTCATTGTTCAATTTTTCAAACTTGTAGACATATTTTTAATTATTTCTTTTGTTTACTGGGGTCCAAGGGCATGACCAAGGGGTGGCCAGGGGGTGCTCACTCTTTAACTGATGTTTCTACAAATGGTGCATGTGACCAAGGGGTGGCCAGGGGGTGCTCACTCTTTAACTGACGTTTCTACACATGGTGCATGTGACCAAGGGGTGGCCAGGGGGTGCTCACTCTTTAATTGACGTTTTCACACATGGTGCATGTGACCAAGGGGTGGCCAGGGGGTGCTCACTCTTTAACTGACGTTTTCACACATGGTGCATGTGACAAGGTTCGTCTCCAAATTTTCCTCGATGGAAAAATTAACACCGGCTCACAACACACAACCACAGGAGGTGTTCAGTGTTTGTAAGAACATTTCGGTCAAAATGACCAATATGTCCTATCAGCAGTTCCTACGCCATCATGCTGCTTATGAATTAATGCTGCATTCCACATTAAACTTATGAGTGGCATGATTTTAATAAAATCGATGAATGACAGCAGATGGTAGGCTTCTTTATGCAGATGTAAAGATGTAAGTAAACAACATTGCCAGGGTGTAAAATAGACAATAATGATGCCCTACCGTTGCTAGGTGCCCTAGCAACCATATAGTCCGTCAAGAACAAAAATGAAAAAGTCAGTCAGTCACTCCAAACAAATCAAAATAGTAGCCTGAGACCCCATAGACAAATTTCTGCGGACAGCTTTGCTAGGGTCATACCTCATGAAATCTGCCTGACTGCTTAAGCATGATCAAGACATAAACTTGCGCCTCTTCCTAAAAAAAAAAATTAATAATTTTAAATATGTTCAATAAACATAATTGATATGTAATGCTTTTTTCTAGTCATATTAAAGTGTATACCAATATGAGACATGGTGGCAGATGCTACTGTGTCCATACTAAAAGAAAAACAACTGTTTGCAGCCCACAGCAATGTCCAGCACTGTCAAAATAGGCTGATCATAGCCACTGAGTTCAGATGTACCTAACTGGAAATCATATCTACCCTTGTTTCTCTTAGTACTATGTACAGTTACAACTCACTAGATGATTTGTTTCTTTCTTTGTAGTCTATTTTTAAAGCTTTGTGCTCTGGTCTAGTTCCTGGCTTTCTGATTTTTTAGAATCTATTTTTTGCCTAATTTTACATTAGATTTTTTTGTTTTGTTTTGCTTTTTGATAAATAAATGTTGCTTCTTTGTCAGTCAGTATCTAGGTTCACCTTCTCTTTCATAACAAACTAGATATCAAAGAGAAGCACATCCCAATATGTCTACATGTAAGTAGTGGTTTGACAAAGTCATGCACTACATGTGGAGGCTAAACGCCCAAAGAAATCTTTCTTTTCGCATGCCTGTGTCACTTTGGTCTCTTCCTACCCCAGACACTTTCAGACAGATTTAAACATTGCTATATGCCTCTGGTGACACAAAACAAAACTTGGGTCATCTTACATGATTTTTCTCCTTAAACTGTGAGGCAAAAGGTCAACACAAGTATGATGCAAATGGCTTGTTTTATCTCCTCTGGTATATTTAATGAGTGGTGGCCATTGCCAATACAAAGGTAAAAGCTTTAATGCATAATGATTTTCTAGAACACAAATGTGCCACACATAATGTTGTAATTAATTATAATTTAGGCATTTTGTCGTTCAGCACCGCTAATGTTAACTTTGTGTTTAGAATAGAAGCAGGAATTAACTTTAAAAGGGAGAGACATCAAGAATGAATGGGGGCAATAAAGGTCAATAGAAAATCAGCTAATTCTCTGAATACTTCTTTCCTCATCAAGGACCTCTGAGGTTTATTTCTGTAGCTCCGGGTATGTCCCATGTGCGGATGAGAAGCCACAAGCTGAATGTGTGGCAGTCTGCTTCGGCAAAACGCTTCATTTACTGACCCTTCTTAGCATGCGAACTGAATTCTAATTGCATGTTTGCATTCCAATTTGCATTAGCCCTCCGTGAGGCATTTCAACCTTGGAGGGGCTCCTCCTTAACTGTTGAGTCAGCTTAATGAGCGAAAGGCCTCAAAGTCACAATTGTGAAAGAAAATAAATAATTAACAGCCCAACAGATCTGATGCTTAATGGCTTTTAAATGATCGGTGCTTGTGTGGTGATGGAGAAGCTGACAATAATGATGCTCATCATTAACTCATTAATTAATTTGCTAGTTTTATTTATTTATTTATGCTCTAGAAGACATTGTGCCCCCCCCATCTTTTCAGTAGAAAAAATTGTCCCTTGAGAATTTTTGAAGTTACATGATATCTCACCTCACAACCATAAATAAAACAAGACTAGGAGTATAGAACTTGCAGTGGGTTGTCTTTTCCCAGAATGTACCCTGCATTATGAGCTGAATTAGCTGCATGTCACCATGACTCTTACTGGGTTAACAAATACTGGAAATTGATATATGGGTTAAAGAGGATAACAGTCCACTTTACTTGTTTATGTCCAATGTAGATATCAGGTGTGTGCATATAATATGCCTTAATAAGCCATGCACCACATGTTGTACACTTTCTTATCTGCTCTACAAAGTGCTTCACATGATGTGCTGATACACTGCATTCTACATACTACAAAACAAGAGGGACATCTTACACAAGTCCATAATTGTGGATTCGTGCGAGTAGAGCAAGCGCAGTTGTATAATTTTCACAATTTGAAATATAAGGGAACAAAACAGACTTCAGGGATGTGAATTTAGCTCGCACCAACGATGCATTAAAGCTATACATTCAGTTACAAGTTGTGCTTGTAGCAGCTGTTTTTTTTTTCCCCTGAAATAGACAGATTTATTTGAAATAATATCTTTTTGCATAGTGGCCATTTTCAGACTGGCAAGAAAACTGAAGGGTGCTATGATGATGCCAGTCTTTTCAGAGTTAAAAGCATTAAATGGCAGAAGTGAAGACCACTACTTTGGAGCCACTGAGGGTGGTGAGTCACTTCTGGCTCTGCAGGGCTGGGACAGGGAGTTTCCATAGCCTGCCTAACAAATGCTTCAGTAAATACTTCTGCCAAACACATAGGTGTCTTTAAAGACATAAGGAAACTTAAAAACCATTATGGGCTCTCATTCATATGTGCTATTAAATAATAATTATGATTAAAAATGGCACTATTGCGGTAAGTGTGTTTACCCACTTGCCTCATACCTGCAAGGTAGTCAAATCTAGGTTTTGGCATCTTGTGTGTGAAGTTTGCAGGTTCTTGCCATGCTTACATGGATTCTCCAGATTCCTCCCACAATCCAAATATATGTCAGTTGGGTGAACTGGGAACTCCAAATTGCCTTAGCATGTGTTACATTGGTTTCACTTAGAAAATTAAAATACATCCATGACATTGAGCTGTGCTGTCTGGAAAA